>PVJA010007121.1:0-69934 GCA_004027025.1 Myocastor coypus | reverse complement strand
CTACTCACTAGATGTAGAATTGCCCGGTTCCTTCCACACTGTAGAGAACAAGCATGGGCGGGGGGGGGGGGGGGGTGAGGGGAAACTCAGGCCAGCTGCACTAAGTAAGGCCATGTCAGAAATGGGGACACTCTGGCAAACCTGAATCAGTCTACAAGACACAAGGGAGTCAGTCCACAAGGCTCCCTAGGTCTCTGCAGCTGTGTTTGTAGAGCTATCCATCTCCTAAACAACCTGACACAGGCCACATCTATGGGGCCTACCTCCAGCCATAGGGTCCTCTAGGGGACTCATTGTGTGGCTACAGTAGCTAGCCAAGAAGTCACCCATAGGTTTTTTTAAAAATTGAAACTGGGTGAGAAAAGCTCTTCATCTCAGTGGCCCTGAAGGGTACCATCAGTCACCTTCCCATTTTGTGTACAGAGAACAGGGGTGAGGGACTCAGACAGCAGTTCGAGGGAGAGATGGTAATCTGATGACATTAGCAACTCAGTGCTGACCTCAGAGGCCCAGAGTTACCCATCCTTCCAATATATCTTCCTTTGGGGCTAAAGGGTCTGACCAAGACACAGATTCTTACAGCCTGGTCTGTTTGGCCTTTTCCTCCTGTTAGAGGAAAGGGTCAAATCTTCCCAGGTCACTCCCACAGAAACAATAAGGGAAGCTGCACTGTCACCCCTCCCCCCACTCCCTGACAGTGACACCACCCTATAACAGCTCCAGGCCTATCTTCAGGGGATACCCCAGCCAAGGATTTGGAGCCCACATTATCAATTGTCAGTCAGAGGCAGCAGGGACCACAGTGTGTGGGGCTCCAGCATAAAATAGGCCTCTCCATGAAGCGAGGGGACCATGTAAGTCATTGCAGAAGCAAAGACCTCTGCTTAAAAAATAAAAAGTGCAGAAAAGCCCAGACCAGGGGAGGCCTTCTTACCAGTCTGCTGACCACAAGAACTTTTTTAAGTTGGAGGCTTGGATTTTGGGGCTCTCTTATCTCTAGTGCCTTAATCAGATTGCTAACATGCTCGGTAGCCTGCAGGGATGAAAAAGAAATTGTTAAAGGCAATAAAACTGGAGTTGGACAGTGGCCCTTGATCCTGGCTACACATTTGTATTACCTGGTAGATTTTACAAAAACTACCCAGCTGGGTGTGGTGGCGCACACCTGTAATCCCAGCACTTGGGAGGCTGAGGCAGGAGGATTGGTGTGAGTTCGAGACCAGCCTGGGCTACAAAAGTGAGCTCAAGGCCAGCTTCAACTGCATAGCAAGACCCTGTCTCAAAAAGACAAAACAAAACAAACAAAAAAAAACTACCCATGTTACCTGCTGTCATTCCCCAGAGTTAGGTTTAACTGAACTGGTGTAGCCCAAGCCTCAGAGTCCCTTCAAGGCTCCCCAGGTAGAGCCTCAGGAAGCACCATTCCCTTGAGAAAAGCCCCTCTGTCAGGCCCCCCTGTGCCCATACTGTAGCCCCAAGGACCAGCAGTGAACCATGCTGGCTGGCCAGGCCTTCCCTCCATTCTGCTGTGGGTCAGCACACTGTTGCCTCTCTGTCCTTCCAACAAACCCTCCAAATAGACTGTAAGTCAGGGTCATTGTCCAAACAGTCCAGGACAGCAGATGAAGGATCAGAAAGGTTGGGTCCACGGCTGACTGACTCCAAAGTTCAAGCGCTTTCCCATGGACTGCTCTGCCCAACTCCCTACCCAGGAGCAGACAGTCCTGGGTTCCAGCTTCAAAAATGTGCCAAGAGAGGAACCCAGAGTGGCAGGGTGCCCTCTGCTCAGGAAATGAGGGCAGAGCTAGGTAGGTCAGAACTGGGCATGAGGCAGGGGTGAGAACAGGCCACAGGTTTAAGGTGCTGGGAAGGATGGGATAGGACACTAACTCTGCCTGAGCCTCAGGCCAGGCCTCAGGAAACCTAGCCTAGGAGCTGAGAACAGGTCTCTTCCCTGTTGCCCTAAATGCAGCCTCCACTTTACTCTTTACCATAAAACCCACAACCTCAGAGCTGTGTAGAGCAAACTGGAGGCTTCCTCCCCATACCAGGACCAATCAGAGACCCTCAGTTTGCCACATATTTCACAAGGTAATGTCTTCTCTTTATTCAAATAGCAATGTGTGGGCAAATACACACCTTTTTTTTTTTTTTTTAAAGAAGAATCTGTCTGAGTTCTGCTATTTTATTAAGCATTGGGCTGGAGGCCGGGCATGGTGGCTCACGCCTGTAATCCCAGCACTCGGGAGGCTGAGGCAGGAGGATTGGTGTGAGTTTGAGACCAGCCTGGGCTACAAAAGTGAGCTCAAGGCCAGCCTCAACTGCATAGTGAGACCCTGTCTCAAAAAGACAAAAAAAAAAAAAAAAAGAATTGGGCTGGGCATGTTGGCACACACCTGTAATCACAACACTTGGGAGGCAGAGGCAGGAGAATCAGTGCAAGTTCAAGACCAGCCTGGGGTACAGAAGTAAGCTGACGGCCAGCATGAACTACTGCATAATGAAACCCTGTCTCAAAGACCAAATAAATAAATAAATAAATAAATAAATAAATAAATAAATAAATAAAAAATAAATAAAATTAAAAAAAAAAGAATTGGAGGGTTTTTTTTTTTTTTTTTGGTGGTTTTTGTTTTTTCCCTGCATCTGAGGGCTATTTTAGGTGTCTCTGGAAAACTATAAGGCTTAGGAACAAGTCTGGGATCAGGCATACTTGATCATTGACTGAGCAAGTCCAATCCTTTCCTTAAAAAGTAGCATTTCCTGCAGCAAGCCTTGACGGCAAGAGCCTATTACCCCAATGCTCAGGAGAATGAGGCCAGCCTGGTCTGCATAGCAAGACCCTGCCTTAAAAAGGAACTGGTAATTATCTAAATTTTGAAATACTACCATGACTTCTACTAGCAGTTAACACCAACTGAAGTACTTAGTGTTCCAAGAACTGCCCCAAACTATCCTATTTCACATTCCACATGGTTCTCTTCCCACCTCACAATCCTGGGGCATTATGTCTGTGTAACAAATGAGGTGGCTGGGCCTGCCAAATAGCTCAGTGGATTAAAGTGAGGGGTTCAGTCCCTGGGCCTACAGTGCCAGCCCTGCCCTAGGGACATGCTGAGGGGGCAAATGAGACTGGGCATAGAGTGTGCCTGTAATCCTAGCTCTTGTGGGGTGTAAACAGGTGGATTACTATGAGTCTGAATCTGATATAGTAGTGAGACCCTGAACATCCTGTAGACCCTTCCCTAAAAATACAAAATAAATAAACAAATGAATTAATTAATTTTATTTTTATTTATTTATTTATTTATTTATTTTTGTCTTTTTGAGACAGGGTCTTGCTATGCAGTTGAGGCTGGTCCTGAGCTCACTTTTGTAGCCCAGGCTGGTCTCGAACTTGCACCAATCCTCCTGCCTCAGCCTCCCGAGTGCTGGGATTACAGGCGTGAGCCACCACGCCTGGCTCCAGAATTAATTAATTTTAAAAAATGAGGTGGCGGAAGTTTGGCCAGATGCAAATATCTATGTGGACTCCCATAGGTAGCAGGTGGCAGAGCCAGTGTTGACCTTGCTACTGGAGGCTGCCTGACCTTCTCTCCAGTTGTTCTGCCCAAGGGGCCAACCAGAGCAGGGCTCCTTAGCGGGAGTAGCACAGGGAAAAGAAAACCTAGATCTACCTTCTGGAGGTCCACTTTGGGGTGGGAGTTGGGCCGTGAGGGCCTCAGCCTCTTTGTCTCGAACAACTTACTGTGGTCATGTTTCCTTCTCTCACAAGCTCATGGATCACTAGTGTTTGGCAGGCATCGATATTGCTTTCATCTTTTTCAAGGATTCTGAGACAGAAAGAAGCCACATGAATATGGCTAGGCAAGGCTAGGACAGGGTACTGGCAACTTTTGACTGTCTTCTAATATTCATTCTCCTTTCCTCTTTTATTACTAGAATTCCCAAGCTGACCATGCATATAGTACCCAGCACATGGATTATCCCATCTCTGTTTTGATACCCAGCACTTCAAGGACACCCTACACTGGGAGCCTGGTTTCTGAAAATTCCCAGAAGTTCTGACCTCTCTGTTGTCTGGCTCACTCATGTATCCTGCCTGCTACTAAAACTTCTCTCAGAGTCATCAATAGCTTTTTGTCTGAAATGTTTTGTTTTAATGGCACTGGGGATGAAACTGAGAGCTGCACACACACTAGACACTGAACTACAC
Organism: Myocastor coypus; assembly: GCA_004027025.1. Lineage (NCBI taxonomy): Eukaryota > Metazoa > Chordata > Mammalia > Rodentia > Myocastoridae > Myocastor > Myocastor coypus. The sequence continues at coordinate 65,718 of PVJA010007121.1, read as the reverse complement.
CCCAACCTTTTCTTTCTTTCTTTCTTTCTTTCTTTCTTTCTTTCTTTCTTTCTTTCTTTCTTTCTTTCTTTCTTTCTTTCTTTCTTTTCTCTCTCTCTCTCTCTCTCTCTCTCTCTCTTTCTAACTTGCAATCCTCCTGTTTAGCCTCCAGAATAAGTGGAATTACAGGTATGCACCACGGTGCCTTGCTCATTCACTTCTCTTCTAAACAGTATGTCTATATTTCTACTTCTTGATTTATTCATCTTAGGCTACATCCCCTGGCCTCATGTCATGATAGCCAAGTTAGTTTGCTTGCACTGGCCCTCTGTCTGTCAGTATAATACTGATAGCACTGCAACATGGGTGAGATTCACCTTCTAGTCTTATTCCCACCTTGATAACTGAGCATAGCCCCTCACCTGTACACAGTTTCTATCATCTGCTCCCAGTCCTGCTGAGCCAGGAACAGCCGCATCTTCAGGACCAAGGCAGGCAGGAAGTTCCCCGAGGCTGTGGAGATCTGGTTTGCCACATCCAGGGCCCCTGTATAGTTCTGTTGCATCATGAGGTAGGTTGCCTGCCGGAGCCAGAGGGGAGCCTTGGTCAGTGTCTCCCCAGACTGGGGTTGGAGGCTGACACAGGGTGCTGTGCGCCTGTGTGGCTGGGCAGTGACTGTGCCCAGCCCAGTTTTTGTGCCCATGGTGCTGGCATAAGGGCACCACTCTCTGATAAACCTTCCCCCACAAATCTCTACCGCTTTTGCTGCCACCCTGACCCAAGACTGGGACATGCCACCTAAGAGTGTGAGCATGCACTGCTTGGAGTGACAGCACTGAGAACATTGTTATGCATCATCTTTGGACTCTTTGGGACATGTGTGTAGACTAGGGTTTGGAGGGTTTGCACTTAGCTACATCCTCAGTCCCTTCTTCCTTATTTATTTGTAGTACTGGGGACCAAACTCAGAACCTTGTGCTTGCCAGACAGGTGCTTGAGCTATTCCCCTGGACTTTTACTTTTTTTTATTTTGAGAAAGGCTGAAAATAAGTTGCTAAGTGGCCCAGGCTGGGTATAAGCTTGCAGTTCTCCTGTCCCAGCCTCTTAGCATGCAGGCATTGGAGGAGCAGGCTTAGACTCCAGTTTTAATGAGTAAACAGAAAAGAATAAGATAATAATTTTTCTCTCAATGATTGAGTCAGTGAAAGACACACATAAAAGCAACTTAATTTAAATTAAGATCAGAAAATGCAAAATATCATCAAACATTTACCTCCCTTCTCTTATGACTATGATAGAACCTGAACTAATGGGCAGATAGATAGTGAAATGGAAAACAGAGAGAGAAGCAGCAAGAGAAGCCAGGAAAGAATAAAAAAGAGAGAAAGCTGGAGACAGTCCATGAAGGACACAAGCTAGAACACAATGTCAGAAGACCTTCATGCAGAAGGAGCTGGACAGACTCTGGGCTGCTGTGGGACCCCAGGCAGGTTGTTCCCACTCTGGACCTCTGTTCCTCCTTTATTGGAGGTAGCATTGGACCCTGAGTTTCTGTCCTGAAGGTCTCTGGCTCCAGTGGCTCAGCCCTAGGTCCCCCACTCTTGCCTCCCTTCTGCCCACCTTTCCCATCAGCCCCAGCACATCTTTGTTACTCTGTATGCCTTGCTCTAGGTACTTGATGGATTTCTTCACGAGGTGGGGCTTCTCTGAGGTGAGGTCTACCCAGCCTTTGAGCACATAGCCCTGGGGATAAAGACAAGAGGGAGAATGAGCCCTTGGCCCTGAGTGGGCCTGACCGTTTATTCACATCCTTGGCCTGCCAGGCATAAGCACACAGATCCTGGGGTGGCCCAGGATACTTCCTGCTGGCCTTGCACTGTTTCTTTGCCTACAGAGCCCTGGCAACAAGTCTCCCGCTCCTAGCCAGGTCCTCACTGATCCACCAGTGCTGGTCCACAGCATAGCTGGCCACCCTATGCTCTCCACCCCCCATGCTGACCCCCACCTGTTCCACAGCTATTGCCAACTCTGCTGGGATCAGGCACCAGTCCTGGGTGTAGCTGTGCCCTGAGACCAGGCTATGCTCTTCACAGGGCTGAGCAGCAGCCCTTCTGTATGTGGACTTGGTTGGTTTTGACCTTCTAGGACAGGGAGGGAAGCCAGCCTTAGGAAGTAGACTGTGAGGTACTTGGGAGACCCCTGGCCCAACCCATCCCTCAGTGGACTAACATAAGTTACTCTTTTTTCCATTACTTCTCCCTAAAGGGCCCTTTAAGACAATCCTTCCTCCTCTAAGACATTTTAATATCACTGATATGCTGTATTTAGGTGTTATGCATTGTGCATGTATATCTGTGCTTCCTATATACAGAGTATGATTTTTTAAAATTCCTTTTAGAACCAATATTTACACCCTTAAAAAGTGATACTAGCTCTGCTGTGAATGCATGGTCTAGAGCTTCAGACTGGGTGTCAACCTAGGCACATTGGATATGATACTTACTGTACATGTGACCCACCACTCAGGTCACCACTTTGTTTTTTTTTTTTTTTTTTTTAAAGAATTTTTTATTTTATTTATTTATGTTTTTCTTGTTTCATAACCTTTATTTGCTTATTCACTCATTTTTATGGCTGGCTCAGCCCGCACCCTGACGGCAGGGCTGGCGCAGCATGTGGTGCCGGGAATCGAACCGCGGTCCCTGAAGCTGCCCAAGCTTTCCCAAGCAGGCGCTTTAGACCACTGAGCCATCCCGCTGGGCCCCCCACCACTTTGTTTTGAAAGTAAAATGTAGACATGTGAAAACCTGGGGCTGGGATTCTGAACAAATGCTACTGTGTTCCTAGGGCTGCCCTCCCCCAGTGCCAGCACCCTCACTGGGGGTCACGGGCCACCGCACCACCATATGCTTGAAATGCTGCTGTCTTTAGCCCCTACTCCAGGATGGGTGGGTAAACAAGTGTTCAGTACCTCTCTGGAGCTGCTGGAGATCTTCAGCATGTGGTCAACATACTCCTTGGCCTTGTCATGGTGGCCTATGAGCCAGAGGAAGAGGCCAGCGTAGTACAGGGCAGTCTCGTTGGCCAGCTTTCGAATTTCCTTCAGGCTGCTCTCCAGCTCCTGAATTGCTTCTCGATCTGTAAATCCAAGAATGCAGGAGAGGCTGAATTAGGTTGTTTCCCTGATCTTTAGTGGGTATCACAGGCCCAGGGAGCTGGTTCTGGGTACTCTGGCTCACCCTCCACATGTGCAGCTGGGCACCAGCAGTACCTGCTCCAAGATGCCACAGGGGCCCCTGGGCCTTGACACAGGTCTACTCTGAGGTTTACCCTTTCTTCTCTGTGCCCAGCAGTGTGTTGAGCAGAGAGACTCAGTGGGAATCCTCAGTGGCAGACCTCCAACCCATGCTGGGTTGGGAAAGGTCATTCTCTTGGCTCATCTCCCAGATGCCAGAGATGTGGAGATTAGGGGTGAGATCATTTCTATTGGCTTGATCTTGGTAAAGGGGAGAAGGATCTTCTCCACTTCTTGTGTTCTGGAGGGAGAAGCCCTCATGCTGCATGCTGTTTGCGGGCTCCCACTCCCTGGGCTTTGACACAGGTCCTCTCTGAGGCCCCCGATGAGGAAGCACTTTGTTTACTTCTCTCCATCAGTGGCCTTGGGGGCTGTGGCTCTGCTGGGTTAGGCATGGCTCAGAGAGGATGCACTTACCAATGGTTTCACAGTGTTTGTGAGCATAAAGGAGGGCCATGATGGAGCACAGGGACAGGTCTGGGTGACCACGGATGTTCTCCAGCTCGCTGATAGCATCCTGGACATGCTCTGCAAAGTCCACATGGTTGTGCTTTCAGGTTCCATGCCCAGAGGGCAGGAAACTCTGGCAACACACAGATCCTTGCCAGGGCTGACCCATGTCTTGCACCACCTGCCTTCACCCAACATCTGGGGACTGACAGGGCTAAAAGGCTTCCTTCCCATGGCTCAAGTTCCCTGGAGACTGGCTTTCCTCCCTGTGAAAGTGCTGCTAGCTCCATGGTCCACAATGCCTGGTGTCTTGCAGCTGAGCGGTTTGCCTTCAAATACTCGTGAAGATACTTATGTGGCAGGTATTACGCATTGGGATGTAGATGGTGGTGTTAATGCATTCCCAGCTAGGTGCTCAAGAGCCATGAGTGACACTTACCTTCACATCTCGTGACACTGACCTGGGCAGCTCAAGTGCACCCTTTGGATGTGGGTGAGTCAGCACTGCACAGGTCCCTGTCCTCTTCCTATGCATGCACAGTATCTGCCTGTACCTACACGTGCCTCTTGCCCCCTTTTTGCCTGCACAACGAACTGGCCTGCAGCTTCCAAGATTGAGATTAGTTTACCAGTCATGTAGCCCTGCCAGACACACACTTTCTAAAGGGAAGCTGAGGTACACAGCAGAGATAGTGAGATGAGTTCTCAAGGGCCAACTAGAGAGACTGTAAAGGCTTCTTGGCTTAATCTATATTATAGCCTATAAAACAGTTCCTATGCAACATAACTAAGATACAAGCAGGCATCTGGGTGCAGCCAGAGCTGGGTTAGTGCCTGGGGAGTGTCAACAATGCCATATTCTTACCTTCCCTGAGGACTCCATAAGCCTTAAAGAACTGCAGCACAGGGTCATTGCTGAATTTCTCCAGTCCCACAGTTGCAGCCTGCTGCACATGGTGAAAGTAGTTTTCCTGACTATAGTAAATGATCCGAGCCTGTGTGGAGGAAGACACAGTTGTGACAGCTCCAGTCCTTTCCTGTCTCTGTTCTGACCCAGATAGAATGAGATCTGCTTCATTCTCTGTTCATCCCCAGTCCTCAGGCTTTGTGAAAGAAAGAGAAAAAGGAAACATTCAGGTCTCATCCAGACCTTTAGCAGCCCAGGAGTAGCTGCATGAATTTTCCTCAGGAACAAGTCTGTAGGTCTCTGGAAATTACCACTAGATTCTGTTTAAAATGTGATGCAGAACTCAAGTTTTACCTTAGGAGGGCAACAAGGAAAAAGAAGAACAGTTATAGTACATGTTATTAGGGGCTTACCATCTGTAGGAATTGTTATCAAGATATTGTTAATCATTATTTTAAGTATGACTTTCTCCGTGTCTTTCATAGTGAAGGAAACAGAAGCATGTGAACACTGGCTTGACCAAGGTCAGGCAACAACAGGGGCAGAGATTCAAAGCTAGTCTCGCTTCTTCTAAGGTTTGTGGATATTGGGGCTGGGAACAGATGTGGTCGGATTGTAAAGGCTTTGAGGGTCACATGAAAGAACCTGGTTGTCAACTTAAAGGTACTAAATCGGAAGCAGCTGGAACCATTTTAAGCAGAGAAGGGATGGGTTCAGGTAGGTGTTTTTGTAAAAACCTCTCTGGCTGCTGTGTGTGGTAAGTGTGGGGTACGGGACATGCTGATGAAGAGAGCTGAAGCAGAGAAACCAGAGCAGGGGGAGGCTGTTGCTGTCCTCCAGAGCAGAGATGGTGGTGGCCCTGGGTTTGCAGATAAAAAGTACGTGAACCTTAGAATCATTTAGGTGACATGATTCTTTAAAAGAATTGGGAGCTGGGTGTGGTGGCGCATGCCTGTAATTCCAGCACTTGGGAGGCTGAGGCAGGACTGGTGTGAGTTCGAGACCAGCCTGGGCTACAAAAGTGAGCTCAAGTCCAGCCCGAACTGCACAACAAGACCCTGTCTCAGAAAGACAAAAAAAAAAAAAAAAAAAAAAAAAAAAAAAAAAAAAAAAAAAAAAAAAAAAAAAAAAAAAAAAAAAAAAAAAATTGGGAACTAGTTCTCAAATGGTGCTGGCATCCACTGAGGTGGAGGACACAGAAAGCACACAGGCAGGCACGGGAAGAGGGGTAGGAGGTGGAAATAATGAAGACCGGATGATTTGTTTGGGGGGAGCTCAATGTACAGGACCGGTTAAGGAGGGTGTCCTCATCTGGGGTGCAGGATGTCCGGAAGGCACAGGAGGTAAGACACTCCTTAGGGGGCGGAAGACCCGGTCAGGCAGGACTCCAGAGGTGCTGGGGACAGAGCGGTGACAAGGGAGCAGGACTGGGTGTCACCCGGACGAGGGCGGAATGTCGGACAGGGGGCAGCGGAGCAGCGTCCTGGCCACGCACCAGGAGGGAGGGGTCACTGCTGTTCATCTCAGGCCGCTTGCAGCCAGGACCAGGTCGGGATGGGCAGCGCCAAGCCGGAGTGCTAGGTCAAAGTCCTGGGCCCGCCTTTAGCCGCCCAAAGTCTAAGGCGCGCGCGTCCTTGGATACTCGGCAGCCGGCCGGTTGCTAAGCGCGGCTCTGTCCGGAGAGGGCGGGGCACAGTGTCACGTGACAAGGCGCGGATAGTCGAGCGCAGAAAGCAGGAGTCGGTGCAGACTTGCTGGACACGCGCTGTGGAGCCACAGATATGGGCCTGGGCGCCAGCGCCGAGCAGCCTGCGGGCGGCACGGAGGGCTTCCACCTGCACGGGGTGAGCCGGCTGGGTTGCCCGATGGCGAGCGTCTGGTGGCCGAGATCCCTGGCCGAGGGTGCGCTGTGTCTGCCCGAGCCGGCCAGTGCGGCCTGCACCTGGCCTCCGGTGTGCGGTCGCGGTCGAGCCCGAGCCGAGTGCCAGTGCTGGAAGCCGGGCGATTCCTGGTGGCGCTCTCGAGAGTGGGGTGACGCTGGCCTGAGCAGAGCAGAGCGGGTGTTCCTCGGAGGTCCAGGCTTGGGGGAGCAGCGGGCGCGTGTCCTAGCCTTTCTGGGCCGGGAAGGCTGCAGGGGCGAGGACTGCTGCACACAACCAGGGGGAAGCGGGGGCGGGAAGCCACTAGCGCGCCACAGACGTCCAGGAAAGTGTTTGGAGCTCGGGAGGGCGGGCATGCCGGCCCAGGTCCGAGCGAGAAGGGCTCCTCGGTGAGACCGACGTCAGGTCTGGACCGGCGGGCTAGTGGGACGTGGCGACAGTGGCCCTTTAGTCGGGTGAGGATATGGGGTGAGAGGCACCGGAGAGTCTATGAGTGTTCTCTCCCCATTTTTGTTTGAGAAAAGTGGACGGGTGCAGACGTGGCACGTTTGCCAGTTAGGTGTCTGGTGTTTGAGTGGTCGGTTTTGAAGGAAGGCTCACTTAGCAGCGACCACGTACATGAAAGGGTAGAAGGGTTTCCTAACAGGAGAGCCAGGCTGGCTTTTGGGAACCATAGTGGACAACTTTGGGCTTGGGGGTGGGGCTTCCTCATGGCCGGGCACCCTCAGGGACAGTGATGCACCTCCAGCTCAGAAATCAGGCAGCAGCCCGGCAGGATGGCTCAGTGGTCTAAAGCGCCTGCTTAGGAAAGCTTGGGCGGCTGCAGAGACCGCGGTTCAATCCCTGGCACCACAGGCTGCGCCAGCCCTGCCCTCAGGGCAGGCTGAGCCGGCCATAAAAATAAATAAACAAACAAAAGTTCTGAAACAAGAAAAAAACAAAATCTTAAAAGCAGCGCATTGTGGCTTACGCCTGTAATCCCAGCACTCAGGAGGCTGAGGCAGGAGGGTTGGTGCGAGTTCGAGACCAGCCTGGGTTACAAAAGTGAGCTCAAGGCCAGCCTCAACTGCACAGCGAGACCCTGTCTCAAAAAAAAAAAAAAAAAAAAAAAAAATCAGACAGCAGATTAATGGAAGGCAGAGGAATTCAGAATACTGGTCGGTGGTGAGGTGAGATGATGGTAGGAGTGAAGACAAGAGGCCCAGTGAGAGGTTGGAGAGGTCAGACGATCAGAGCTTAGTCTTCACAGAGGTAGTGTTGAATACCTGCCCGGCAGCAGACAAAGCTCTAGGAACTGGGGATAAAGTAATGAACAAGATAGACATCATCTTCATGTACCTGGAGCTTACATTTGGATGCCTGTTTGGAGAGAAGGGATACCATATGGTCTTAATAATTGTGAGCCAGTAAAAAAAAAGCAGGTTAAAGGAGAAAGTGATTTGGTTCCATTCTGAATACAGTGGTTAGGTAAGAAGACATTTGACTGTGTAGCATCAGAACAGAGGCCTGTGCAGAAAGTAAGGAGTGGACAACGCAAGTATGGGGAACAAGTGCCCCAGGCAGAAGGCCCAGGAGGGCAGAGGCTCCAAGGTGGTGGTGCTTGTGTTTGGTAAAAATAAAGGAGGTGAGGTGGGGGTGCTTGGATGGTGTGCTGGCTTCAGGAGAGCATGGAGGAAGAGGCCAGACCCCATAGGACCTTGCATGTCATCCGCAGGTTTTTAGTGGAGGTGTGATATAATCTCACATTTTTAAAACTGAGGAACAAGTATGCTGCATTCTATACACAGTGCTATTCCTATGGTTGCCAAGCACATCCTTAGCAGAGCTTAAGAAAATGGCTATATTGAGCAGTGGTAAGCAGAGGACTTCGAGCTGAATTTTCCTGGGGTTTGGGTTGGATTGACTGGGGTCAGATTACTAAATTAGTGAATCTGTTGTTCTCTGTAAAATGGGGTTATTAAAAGGCAGGCAGCTGACCAGCATTTAGTGGTATGAATGCATCGTGCACTCCACAAGGGTCTCTGGTGGGGAAGAACAGGTTGGGTGTTTAAAAAAAGCAGCACATGTTGTGGGACACAGGGTGGAACATGATGGGAATCTCCAGGGATAGCTGGTGGAGGGACAGTGGGATTTATAGTCAGGGAGTGCACAAGCATAATATTTCCACTGTGGAGTACTAGTGACCACTGATAAGCCCAGGCCCTGGAAGTGGAATATAGCTAAGCGGAGGATAGGGGTGCTAGATTGGCTGGCAGAGGGCCAGTCCTGGGCCTGGGGGCTGAGCCTCTGGACCTTATTAGTGATGAGGCAGCTGATACTCAGAGGCAGGGAGCCAAGCCACAACCTTGCAGACCTGGAAGAGGTGTAGTGGTACGGAAATGGGAGGGGCATCCCACAGACCCCAGCAAACTGGCTGTTTTAGGGTGTTCAAAAGCTAGGCCAGGACACAGCTGCCCTGCAGCAGGGCCTAGGGGCAGCTTGCTGTCTGGATCAGGCAGGCTGGACCAAAGTTGGTGGTTTAGACCCACTCCTGTTGGAAGCCAAGGCAGCTTCTGGAGGTGGCACTGTCACAAAGGAGTCCTGATGCCAGAGGCAAAATGGCCTTGATCCAGAGGCTCAGCAGTTTGTTCTCTTAAGAGCTCTTCCTCAGCATGAGGGTATAAGGGCCCAAGGCCACATGAGTTCAATGTCCTCTCTCCTGGGTCCTTGTTGATGCCTGACCCAAGAGGTTCATCTTGTGTTCACAGCTAAAAGCCTGAGTGCAGGCCACCTTCAGGGTCCAAGACTTGGGGACAAAAGCAGTAGTGTTTGGGCAAGGCTTTGTAAATGAAGCCTTTGAGACAGATTTCTGCAATTGCCTTCAAAGCCTGGTTGTACTTTTGGGTCTAGTGTTGAGCTGGAGAATGTGGGGAGGGGTGAGGAGCATCCTGGGGCTGTATGTGACTCTGAGGAGGTGTTGTGCATGGCATGGGGACAGGGTTGTGAGGCTGGTGGGGTGGTTGAGCCCCCAAGGCTCCCACTGACTTCTAGAATGAGCTGGGTCAGCCAGCCCTAGTTCTGGGGTCCTTCCTGACTGCAGACCTCCTGCCAAGTCCCCCGCAAGCAAGGTTCTCTCTGATTGCATCTAAACTGTGCTGTGTACCCTTTGACTTTCCGACCCACCCGCCTGTCCCTGGGGCAGCAGCATCTCCACAGGTCTGTGCAAGCTCGGCGGGACAAGACCCAGCTCTTGCTGTCTCCTGGTAGCTCTGAAGGAGTTCTGGGCTTTGAAAGCCTCTCTGGAGGGCACTGTGGGTCATAGAACTGTTTTCCTTTAGCTGGGAAGCTAGGAGGATGGAAGGGCCAGGCAGTGACCATGTCAAGTGCAATTACGGGAGGCCTTTGTCTTCTCAGTGATGCAGAGAGTGGACGTGGTTCCTGGCATTGAGGGTGGGGCTTCTTGAGGAACAGGGTTTGGCGTGCTGATTGGCTTGCCATGGGACAGGTGCAGGAGAACTCACCAGCGCAGCAAGCGGGCCTGGAGCCTTACTTTGACTTCATCATCACCATCGGGCATTCACGGCTGGTGAGGCTCCCCTATCCACCTCTGCTTGCTGAGTGGGTGTGTCCCTCTGTCCTGTCCCTGACAGAGGACTGTAGGAGGAGGCCACAAGGCCTGGGAGCATGAGGGTTTAAGGGCTTTAGCTAGGAGCACACTGATGTTCTAGACCTGGAGGCCTTTTGCTTGCTTTGTTGTGTTTGTTTTGCTGGCTGTGGTAGTGCCTGGGGTTACCCAGAGGTGGGGTCTCCTCCACTGATCCCCATCTCAGGCCTTGACCTGTCACTGGGGCTTGGACTGGGGGTCAGGGTGGGGCCTAGGAGTCAGTCCTGCTGCCCCTGCAGAACAAGGAGAATGACACACTAAAAGCCTTGCTAAAGGCCAACGTGGAGAAGCCTGTGAAGCTGGAAGTATTTAATATGAAGACCATGAAGGTGCGCGAGGTGGAAGTGGTGCCCAGCAACATGTGGGGCGGCCAGGGCCTGTTGGGCGCCAGCGTGCGCTTCTGCAGCTTCCGCAGGGCCAGTGAGCATGTGTGGCACGTGCTGGTAAGTGTGGGCGGCATGCGTGGGCACAGGTGCAAGACCAGGCACCAGGGTGGGCAGGTGGGGTGAGGCCCAAGGCTGGCATCCCTGGCTGACTGGTAGCCATGTGGCTCTGGGCATTCACTTAGTTTCTAGGACCAGTGATGGTGACCCTGTTAGACTTCTTGGTGATACAAACAGTCTGCTGTGATGCGTGTGCATAGGTTCTCCACGACTGCTCTAAACCTTAGTTTTTTGTTTTGAAAGGTGAGATACTATTTACTGGAGTGGTGGCTATACCGCCACAACACCATTAGTGTCTTTAAATTTTTAAAATTTCATCTATCTATCTATCTATCTATCTATCTATCTATCTATCTATCTATCTATCTATCTACCTACCTACCTATCTACCTACCTACCTACCTACCTACCTACCTACCTATCTGCCCATCCATCTATCTTCTAATTTGTGTAGTATAAATACTTTTTCTTTATTGTCTTTTTGAGATAGGGGCTTGCTATACAGTTCAGGCTGGCTTTAAATTCACTTTTGCAGCCCAGGCCGGTCTCAAACTCACACTGATCCTCCTGCCTCAGCCTCCCAAGTGCTGGGATTATAGGTGTGTGGTATTACACCCGGCTGTGGTATAAGTAGCTGAGTGGTCACAGGTGTCTCTTCTTAGACACCAAGTGCACCTGATAGCTGGCCTCAGCCATTCAGTCTCTCCTGATGGAAGAAGGGTCCTCAGGGCTGGAAGCCAGCTACTTTCTTACCTCCATCACTGGCTTCTTGGGGAATGCCTAAGTTTCCCAGCCTTTGCTGCTGGTCTACAAAACCTTGCCCATAAATAAGTTGGGGCGAATGATGCAGATTTCTTTGCATTTCCTAGGGAGACTAGGAGAATAAGAGCAGTAAAGGTTTCTGAGGAAAGAGGCAGTCCGGAGTCTGGTGTTATTTACGGCCCTTGCCCTGTCTCTCACACAGCAGTCTGTAGCCACATGCTTACCATGGGAGCAGCAATGCCGTTGAGCATTTACTGTGGCTGGCATTTGAGAAATGGAAGGTTTTTTATTTTTATTTATCTTTTGTTCAGTACTGGGGATTGAACTTGCAGACCTTGTGCTTGCCAAAGCAGGCACTTAACACAGCTGAGCTATCTTCCTGGTCCTGCGGTCATTGTTTGTTTTCTTTTTTCTCTCAGCATATTTTTCTTTACGCTTAATGATCCTATTGTAGGGAAACAGGCTGGGAAGGAGTCAGTACTGTAATTTGTTCACACAGCCCGCAGGCAGGGGAAACCAGTAGAGCCGGGGGCCTATTCCATACCATGTGCTGCCCTCTGCTGGACAGTCCATCGACCTGGGGAATGGGTGAGGCTGATGTTTTGCAATTCTTCCCCAGGATGTGGAACCATCTTCACCAGCTGCCTTGGCTGGCCTGTGCCCTTACACAGACTACGTGGTGGGCTCAGACCAGATCCTCCAGGAGGTAAGGAACCCATGGCTTTCCTGTCCAGAGCCCTGGATGGAGTATGGAAAGATGGGTGCTTTCTGTGAGAAGTGCCTTATTTTGAGGCTTCCATCTGTGCTGGAAGTAGTGCCAGGTGCTATGTGTTTCTTATAGTCGGACGATTTCTTTTCGCTCATCGAGTCTCATGAGGGGAAGCCCTTGAAGCTGATGGTGTATAACTCTGAGTCTGACTCCTGCCGGGAGGTGACAGTAACTCCTAATGCTGCCTGGGGTGGAGAGGGCAGGTACTTCCCAGGATTGGTGGGCTGCATGGCTGGGTGGGCGGGCTTCTCGGGTGGGTGTGGACCTCCAGGGCTCACTGGCCGAGTAGGAGGCTGGGCTTTAGGCATTTCCTTGGGACCCCTGCAGTTGACTGGTCTAGTAGTGGCACCCTCAGAGTTCCAGGGTGGGGATGCTAGAGGTGGGGAGGACCATGGCTGCAGCTAACCTGCTGGACTGAATGTTTCTGGCCTCTGGCAGTCTGGGCTGTGGTATTGGCTATGGGTATCTACATCGGATCCCAACCCAGCCCCCTAGTCACCACAAGAAGCCATCTAGTGTCCTGTCACCTGATGCCCCACCACCTGGTGCCCCACCATCTCTACCTGATGTTCCCTCACCGGCACCCATCCAGGAGATAGGTTCCAGGCCGAGTGACTACATGGAGGTATGTAGGGGTGTCAGCAAGATGAAGGGGGAGCTTCACCTGGCCATGGGAGCCTGCTAGCTGGGGAAACTTGAGGCTGCTCTGGGCTTGCAGCGCCCTTGCCTGGGCCTGGAAAACCCTCCACTGGTCCTCCTGCCTCTTTCTGAGAGGTGAGGGTGGTACTGGTGACTGGAACTTTCTCTGTGTGCCCTGAGGATGGGGTGGGAGTTAGCGTGTTGGGGTGCCAGTTCTGTCTGATGGGTGTTGGCTTGGTCTTTCTGGCTGAGTTGGTCCCAAGTGCACTTCTGGGCACTGGCATTGGTGCCAGGGCACACTGGTATGTTCTCTGAAGGAAAGCTCTCCCTCATGGGTCACTAGGAGGATTACAGGAGGCAGTGGTATGCTAGGGCTAGGTGAGTTCCTCAGTGTGTTGGCAGAACACGCCCTCTACAATATGGCCACTATAGGGGGAGACCACATTCTCCTGTGGGACTGCATATCCCTGTGGAAGGAGGGGACACCATGGCCATTTTCTTCCTGCAGGCAGAGTGTGCTCAAGGCAGAGGTAGGCACTGTGTAGGCTGGATCATGACTTTGCTTTGTGTGGATGGGCCCTCCCTGTTCGTTCTTTCCTGTGCCACCAGGCCCTATTACAAGTACCTGGTTCCTTCATGGAGGGACAGCTTCCTGAGGCTGAGAGTTCCAGCCACAGTGCTCCAGACTTTGGGGGTCTTCCATGTCCCCTGGAGAGTCCTCTGCAACCTCCACCTCCAGTGCAGCGAGTCATGGACCCAGGTAGGTCCTAGAGAGGCTGAGGAACCCCCCAGCTCTTGGTGTTGAAGTGGGCCCAAGGCTGAGCTAGACTTTTTTTTTTGTGGTACCCAGGTTCGAACTCTCGACCCTGCACTTGCCAGGCAGGTGTCTGTGCCACGGAGCTGTCTCCCTGGCCCCTGCGCTGGACTTCTGACAGAAGTGCCAAAATTTTCTCTGGGCCTACTGACTCCTTATATCTCATACAGCAAGACAGCTGTAGGTTGGGCATGGTGGCACATGCCTGTAATCCCAGCACTAGGAAGGCTGAGACAGAAGGATTGCTGTGAGTTTGAAATCAGCCTGGGCTACATAGTGAGTTCAAGATGAGCCTCATTTACCCTGTCTCAAATAAAACAAAAGAAAAAAAAAGTGGCAGATCATCAGTCTAGGGTATGGCTGGAGAATTTGGAGTACTGAGAAAAGAGGTGGGTCTGGTCAGAGTTTGAAGTTTCTGGTCATCCAGCAAATTGGAGACAAAGCAGCCTGCCACTGCTGCTCTATGATGACCAATTTTAGGTCTCTTGTTCTGCAGGAACTGCAGTGGGACATTCCTTGGGGTTGGGGAGGACATCACGAGAGCGTGGGATATTGGGGTCTTACAGGCTGGCCAGGAAGATACCCTTGGCACTGGACAGGGTGAGTATGCTGTCCTGGCTTTCCAGTAACTGGGGTTTTGTGCCACCTCAGGCTTCCTAGATGTGTCGGGCCTTTCCCTCCTGGACAATGGCAATACCAGCGTGTGGCCTAGCCTACCCACTTCCACAGCCATCTCAGCCTCAGGGCCAGAGGACTTCGGCTCCAGCAGCAGTTCTCATGAGCGTGGTGGTGAGTGACCAGCACCTTCCAGGAGGGCCTCTGGGCTGCTGAGAGCACTGCATTAATTGCTCAGCTCGGCTAGAGCACGGCCATATAGAGGATCACTTGCTTTCCCAACTCCCATCAGAGGCTGAGAGGCAGTGGGCAGGGGCCAGCTAGTACTGCAGGCCCTCTCAGTACCACCTTTGTGTTTCAGGAGAAGCCACATGGTCTGGGTCAGAGTTGGAGGTCTCATTCCTGGACAGCCCTGAAATCCAGGTCCAGCCAGATCACCTGCCTCAGCTGACTCTTCCGGAAAGCCTCAACTCTGCAACCTCACCAGAAGATGGGCTGTCTGCAGAGCTGTTGGAAGCTCAGACTGAGGAAGAGCCTGCAAGCACAGACAGCCCTGGTGTGAGGGAAGAGTTTGATGAGCCGGCCAGCCAGGTCCAGGTCTCTACCCCAGAATTACACTCTGGGCTGTGACAAGGCATCTGAGGTTGTTTCACCAGCTCTGTGCCTGGTCCCAGCCGTGTCCAGCTTTCGGGGCTACAACACCACGCAACATCAGGGATCCCTGCTGGTAGGGGCTCTGATGTTTTCTCAGAGCCTGCTTCTATTCTCACAGGAGATGATCTTAGGGCATCTGTCCTGCCTGTTGGTCCTGGGAGATGCCTTTGGTGGTAGAGGGCTGGCAGTAACACTCAACTTTAGTATTTTGTAACAGCTGTGGGGAGGCAGTGACAGAAGGCCATGTGCCTTGGTCATGTCATGGGCTTCCATGAGACAACAGGCCCAATCACAGTCAGTGTAAAGATGGGCTGAGGAAGGGGTTGGCATCTAATGCTGGCCACATGGCTTTGGAGGGCCAGCCCTGACCCCTTCTGTACAGCTCTTGGTCCTATTTATTGGGAGGTATCCCAAGCCCCAGTATTCATCAGTGGCCATGTCCTTAGGCTAAAATGCAAGCTCTGGCTCAGGCTGGCTAATGCCAGTTAGCACGAAAGAGAGGCTGCCCTGGCCCACATCGCAGAGAAGCCCTATGCTCAGCTTTTTCCCCTGGCCTCTGAACATGTGTCTAATGTCCCCAGTGGTGGTGACTCCTGCTGGCTCCCAAACAAAAAGCCATCTCCTTGGAATATACAAGCACCCTACCAACCACAATGGTGAAGAGTTAACAGCTTTTAGTTTACCATCCCGAGTAACTCAAGGCCAGCTGACCTGACTATTAAGACTTCTCCACAGAGCCCCAGCCCCAGGAATAAAGTAGGGCCCCCCCAAACTCCAAGTGCCTTTGGACAGCCCCTTATCAACTGAAGTACTCTGCTGTCATCCTCTCAGTCACTGTCTGTTGTTTTGCTGGTTACCAGGAAAATTGTCTCAGGCCTTGTCTTCCACCATCTACAAGGGGGGGGGGGCATCCTCACTATTTTAGCACCATTTGTCACACACACACACACACACACACACACACACACCCATACCCATCCACCTGCACATTGAACTACAAGTGCCAGGGCCCCAAATTAGCGAACACAGTTACAGTTCCAAGCACTGTGACTGTTTCTAAAGTTAGCCCTTGTCAAGCCTACCAGAGCAGCTGGTGGGAACAGAACAGTGAGGGCTATGTCTTAGGTTGTCCAGGAGCCCAGTGCAGGTCTGCAGGAATGCAGCAAACAGAACAGTCATCACAGGCCTGCGGTGGGGCCACATGGGACCCTAACTGGTACCTTCTGGCTCTTCCCTCACTGGTTTTACTCTTCCCTTAACATGCCTGTCTATGTTAATTACCCCAGGGTGAACATGAAGCCAGAGGCTTTCTCTGTGGTCCACTATCAAGGAAAATGGCAGGTAGAAAAAAGCGTAATATGCTTTGAAATACTTTAACTAAATTCTTTATTCATACAACCATCAAATACAGATTTCTACCCTTTTGGCATTGCAGACTCAAATTTTCTGGGAACTGTATTGGTCTGACTGGAAGAGAAAAAAGCATAACCATGCTAGGGTCAGATCTATGACAGGAAGGGACACAGCCATTCAAGGCCCAGCACACAGGGCAGATGACCCAGCAAAGGCTGTTCCTGTTATTTTTTTGTCTTTTTGAGACAAGGTCTTACTATGCAGTTCAGGCTGGCCTTAACTTACCAGGTAGCCTAGCCTTAAACTCTTGGCAATCCTCCAGCTCAGTCTCCTGAGTGCTGGCTTTACAGGTATGTGCCACACTCTGGCCAAAACCTGTTCCTTTAACTCAAAGGGCCCTTTGTGCAAACACAGCTCCGGGCTGCTAAATGAGATTTTTTTTTTTTTTTGCCATTAGTTCACTATTGCTAAAAAAAGTGCACCAAAAGTACACTGTTGTATCTAACAGTTAGAAAGGACTTTTCTTTTTCTTTCTTTTTTTTTAAAAAGAGGTTGGTTGCTCTCTGAGGAAGAGAGAAAGACCATTTCAGCTCCTTGGAAATGTGGCAATGTCTTTGCTTGCTTCTTCAAGGTGTGGGAGGCAATGACCTGTCACTTCCAAAGCTAGCTGACCAGCAGCAAGGGAACTCTGCAGTTGTGCTGACCAGAGGATCTCAAGTTGTAAGGAATGGACCTGGGCCCATCAGCTGCCTTTAGCCAAACCTATGAAGATGCAGGAAACAAAAAACCTTCTCTACCCCCTTCCTTAGTCCCTGCTGCTGAGGCCAGACCGCTCAGGCTGGGAGACAACAGGACTGAAATAACTGCCCTCGGAAGGCACTTGTGCTTCTAGCTTCATTCAAGGAGGCTTGCTTATGTGGTTTTATGACGGTGGACTACTGTTCCGTTCTGAGTACGAAAGACCTTGGGAAGAATCCAAAGTATTTTCTGCCAAAAGTTGAAGTGTTTATCCCCAATAAGTTATATTCTGTACAAGATCCAAGTGATTGTATGAAAGCTTCAGATTGTTAGAAAGAATAGTGAAAAGATGATCTGGATACAGGAAACAACAAAAACCTGTGTATAAAACCCTGGAAAAAATGGGTACACTTTCTCGATAGGAACTCACTGTGCAGTCCCTTTACTCTTGACATCAGACAGTTCAGGTAGCACTAGAGTGCAATTAAACTTCCATCATGGTCTTAAGTTTTGATAGTGTCACACTGCTTATCCAGAACAGGAAGCTGTGGTCTCTGCTGGCTTTGCCCTGAAGTAAAATGACACTAGAGCAAAGAGTGAAAATGGCTGCACCTTCCTGGACCTGCACATGCCAGGGCTGCATGGGACTCACCATTAAGCTCGGACTGTGCACACAATTGTCCAGGGGTCTTATGTGCTGTGACCCAGCACCTGGAATCTCCACAGAGTTTCCTACAAGGGTACATCTGAGATGCAATATTAAAAACAAGCCCAACAGTAATCATTTATTATGAAATGGGCTGGCTCTCAAATTGTGCAACAGCAAATTACCATTAAAAATAACTGTCTTAAATGGTGAAAACAATTTGACTTTATGACAAACTCGGAAACAAGCCTTCATAGGTACTGCAGGAATGGAATGTACTCTTAAAAAAGCTACAGAGCTGTGGGTCTGAATTTGAAACACAGTGACAGGTGTGGTCAACCATGTTCTCTTAACAAGTGCTAACAAACACAGATAAGGTCCTTTGAAAGGAGAGGAGGAAGTGAAGTCTGAACTGGCCTGTGGTCAATTCTCTGTACAGCTGCAGGAGAAAGTCTGCCTGGGGCACTTCTGCCTCCAATACTGCTTCCTGGGGCAACTTAAATCTATACTTGGAGACTGGTTTCTATATTACACCTCAGTCACTTTAACTTTAACTGAAAGAATCTCGTCCATACCAAACTGGTCATTAGAAGTCTGGCTCCCGCTGGGCTTAGTGGGCTTCCTAGGACTACTCTTGGGGCCAGAGAGGAAGGTAGTTAATGAATACCCAGGAGCACTGGCCCACCCTTCACGTGGACTTCTGACGATAATGTAGGGTGAGGTCACCACCACTCTTCCATATGAAGTGCTTCACTGTTCGAAGGTCCATATTTGGATCCAAAACCTAAAAAGCAAAAATTACTTAAAATCTTCAACAGTCTCTGACATCTAAAACTGTCCTCAACTGAGGAGCTCTGCAAGGTGACCCAGCTTGTTCACCCACCCTCTTGCCTGGTGGTCTGCTCCTACTGGCCCAGCTTCCCTGATGCAGGTGTGATGTTAGGCACAGTGAGGTGCACACTGTGTGTGGAGGTGCCAGAAATATGAGGTTGTCTTTCAGCCTTTCCCTGGAAATGTCGTTGTAATTTAAGATGGTCTTTTCATTTCTACACCTACCTCCATGGAACTCTGTCTGTAAACCCCTAGGCCACTTTCCTGAAAACTCTCCTCAGATAAATAGGCTTAGGATGGTGAGACCCCTCTAAAAGGGTTGCAGGGATAGGTAGAAGAGAGCCTCTGAAAGCAGAAGCTCCCTAAAAGTAACAGATTTAGAATTTATCATATCATACACATAATGTAATCTGAGAACCAGCAGTGGAAAGAAATGGGAGTGTGGTTCTTAAGTTTACTTACCTGGTCTTGGCACAAAAGTTCAATTTTTTCCTCTGCCAACACAGCAATATCTTCTTCTTTCTCCTGTTCTGGTTTTTCATTATTAGAAGAGCTAGTTGTTTGAGATTCATTATCTAAGTTGATAATTTTCTCATAAACATGTTCCATTACTTTTCGGACTTGGAGCATGTCACTAGCAGAAAGTCTATCTCTGTAAAGTGAAACGGCACATTGTGGCATCAGAAAGGATCACTAGCTATCATCTCTTCCATGTTACTTTTCTTTGGTATTATTATTTTATAAAACAATACAGAAATATGATAAATGATCTTAAGTCATTTCCTTGACACATTTTTTAAGTTTTTTCTTTATTTTTTTATTTTTTATTTATTTATTTTTTTTTGTCTTTTTGAGACAGAGTCTCACTGTGCAGTTCAGGCTGGCCTTGAGCTCACTTTTGTAGCCCAGGCTGGTCTTGAACTCGCACCGATCCTTCTGCCTCAGCCTCCCGAGTGCTGGGATTACAGGCGTGAGCCACCACGCCCGGCTTTTATTTTTACTTTTAGTTTTTTGAAGTTTTTTCTTTAGTGTCCTCCAAGGGCACAAATCATATGACACTAAGTGAGAGATGCTTGAAATTTACATATGCACACAGAACAACTACCTGGGTTTTATTTCCTTAAATACTTTCCCAAAGCATGAGTAAATGAAAGCATTCTGGAAAGGAGGGCAGGCCCAGCACCTACACTGGCTGGCCCACTTGGGGCTCAGTTTCCCCTAGGCTCTCTCATTTATCATGCATTCCACCAACATGCAAAGGTAGGAGTTGGTGCCCCAGTTCAGACCTAGAGTCTCAATCTTCTGCTTAGATCACAAACCCCATGGATGGGCTGAGCATTGGTAGTCAGGTATCTCTAACTTGACTCATCTATTCTCCAAACCCACTTCTGAATCTCAGATATCAGTTTATAATCATCAAACTAAGTTGGTAATGCTTATGCTCTGAAAGCCATAAGCATTCAACTCCACTTAGAAGTGATGTAGACTTGCTTTGAAGTAAGTGTGGATTTAAGTAGAGGGAAATGGGAGGAAAGGTGCAAAATGTTTACAGCCAGGAAATAAAAGTTACTCAACTTTCATGGGTCAGTGGTACCCATTATTTTATTTTCTTTGTGTAAGTCTGGAAATATCTGGAACAAAACAGTTCTTAACAAATATTCTTGATTTTACTTGCTAGGATATATATACTGTTCATAGTTCAGCAATTGTCTTCCTGGACCACTAAAATCCTTAGGACTCCCTGCTTTAAACCTCTCTCTGGGCCACATCCCATACTGTCTTACAAATTTTTGGTAATAAATCACTACATGTTCTATGTCTATATATTCTCTGCCTTTCTAATTTACCTCCCAGAATCCTGTTGCCTATCTGTTCAATGCTACAGGTACCTTCTGCACACTACCACTCACAAATTCCTGATCAAACTACATCCTGCACTTACAATATGTATCTTCTGAATTTCTGCCCATCCTTACATTTTCAGCTCTGATTCCATGTCCTTCAAGAAGCTGTTTTGGAAAGTTACAGTCAAAAAACTCATTTCTCGGCCAGCCAAATAGCTCAGCGGATTAAAGAGCCTGATTAGGCAGACATAGCGATTGGGCTTCCATCCCCAGCCTGCTGTGTTGGCCCAGCCCCGGCCTGGCCCCGCCCCTGGGGTGGGTTGAGATGGTGATTGAGACTGGGCATGGTGGCATGCCCCTGTAATCCCAGCTCTTGTGAGGCTGAACACAGGTGGATCACTATGAGTCCAATCTATGTAGTGAGACCCTACAGACCCTTACTAAAAAAAGAAAATACCAAAAAACAAAACAGAAAAAAACCCTCAAAAGCCTCATTTCTTTTCCCCACTCTTGTTATTCCTTAAGTATCATAAAAGCAGTTATTATACACAAGTTGTACCCTACATGCTGTTTTTTTGGTTTTGTTTCTAATTTTTTTTTTTTTTTAGAATTTTATTTTTTTTCTTGTTTCAGAACTTTTGTTTGTTTATTTATTTTATTTTTATGGCTGGCTCAGCCTGCCCTGAGGGCAGGGCTGGTGGCGTAGCATGTGGTGCTGGGGATCAAACCGTGGTCCCTGCAGCTGCCTAAGCTTTCCTAAGCAGGCGCTTTAGACCACTGAGCCATCATGCTGGGTCCCCCTACATGCAGTTTTGATGAGACAAAATTCTTCAATATTATAAAATCACCTTAGATCTAGTATTTGTCACCTGTGTTCTAAAACCATAAGGTAAGAGTTCTCTACTAATTAGATCAAGAAATAACATGACACTAAATGTACTTACTTTTTTAAGGTTTTTGCTCCTGAAGATGCATGAGGTTGGAGGTAGAAAGGGATTTTGTTGAATTTGGGCATATTTTTCTGAAATATTGAAAATTTA
Organism: Myocastor coypus; assembly: GCA_004027025.1. Lineage (NCBI taxonomy): Eukaryota > Metazoa > Chordata > Mammalia > Rodentia > Myocastoridae > Myocastor > Myocastor coypus. The sequence continues at coordinate 44,416 of PVJA010007121.1, read as the reverse complement.
AGAGGTGTAATAGTTTCTATTAGCTGATAAACTAAAATGCTATCAATAGGAAAAGATTATTCATTTATTTATTTCATTTTTTTTGAGACAGCGTCTTGCTATGCAGTTCAGGCTGGCATTGAGCTCGCTTTTGTAGCCCAGGCTGGTCTCAAACTTGCACTGATTCTCTTGCCTCAGCCTCTCAAGTGCTGGGATTATAGGCATGCGCCACCACACCCAGCAGGAAAAGATAATTTATGAGTAACTATTTTACAAGTAATTCTGTGTAATTTATAATAAGCTACCAAAGTAAGTCCACCTTAGAGAAAATTTACCAGAAAAGTAAATTTTTGTGGTAAAAGTCTTATCTTTTGTGATAAAAGATATATAAAGATAAACCACACACACACACACAAAAAAAAAAAAAAAAAAAAAAAAAAAAAAAAAAAAAAAAAAAAAAAAAAAAAAAAAAAAAAAAAAAAAAAAAAAAAAAAAAAAAAAAAGATAAACCACATATAATATTACTGGGAATATGAAATTGAAGCATGGCTCTTTTTTGATATTAGTACAAGGCATTAAAGGGAAATAAACTCAATTTTTAAGCTATATATACACCACAACTTCAACTCAACATTAAAATATTAGGGCTGATTCCTCAAGGCCCAAATGGAAGCTCAACTGTCTTGAAAAAAATCTGCAACACTCACCTATGAGGAAAGCCACACAATACTCTAATGGGGCCCAATGCCCACCTCAGAATCAGGCCTGCTGTCTCTCCCTCTGACCCCCAGGGATGTCTGAGTTTGAGAGTGGAAACTTCAGCCAACACCTGGAGGTCTATTGTAACACACTGAATATGAAAGCAGAGGGCAGAGTACCCTGTCATCTCTTCTCAGGGTATCAGCCCCTCCAAGTTTCCATGTCATACTCTGGATATCTTTTCAGAAATAAGCTGAAGACATAAAGGCAACTATGCACCCCAAGCAAGTTTTTACATGCAAAGGAGTGGTTTATGGGTAGCTTGCATATAGAAAAGCCTGAAATATCTCTCAGTTGTTAAACTAAGTTCTAGATAGACTGGGGTCTACTTAGGACAGAGAGCAAATTTTCTAAAAGTAGTAGCAATTAAATTCTTTTTTGTTTGTCCTTAGAAATAAAAAAAAAATTAGTCAACAGTACATAAGAGACCAACTATATATATATATATAAATTCAGTCAGTACATGATAAAGACAACTTTTTTTTTTTTTTTTTTTTTTTGTGGTGCTGGGGCCTTGTGCATGCAAGTCAAGAGCTGTACCACTGAGTCACATCCCCAGTTCATAAACACAGAATTTTAACTAGTTCAAAAAGGGCAGGTTATTCAGTAAATTGTGCTGGCACACTAACTTTCCTTTGGGATAAAGTTAGAATCTTATACCAAAAGAATAAACTAACATAGTAAAGATCTATACATACAAAAAAATTATCAGAAAGGCACTAAAAGAACATATAGAAAGGCATTTTTGGGGCCTGGCGGGATGGCTCAGTGGCCTGGGGCGCCTGCTTGGGGAAGCTTGGGCGGCTTCAGGGACCGCGGTTCGATCCCCGGCACCGCATGCTGCGCCAGCCCTGCCCTCGGGGCGGGCTGAGCCGGCCATAAAAATGCGTCAATAAACAAACAAAGGTTCTGAAACAAGAAAATAAATAAACAAATAAAATTAAAAAAAAAAAAAAAAAGAAAGGCATTTTTTTGTTATTCTGGAGTGGGAAATATCTAAACAAGATATGGAACTGTGAGCCATAATGGCTTGATTTGATTATGTGAACATTAAAACTTTCATTTGGCAAAAGATGAACATCGGAGGTTGAGGCAGGAGGATTGCTACAAGTTCACAGCCAGCTGGGGCTACACTGAGTTTACAGATAGCCAAAACTATAAAGTGAGACCATGTCTCAGAAACAACAATAAATAAATACCATGAACAAGAAATACTGTAAATGTCTGACAGAGAACAATGAATATAATGAATTCTACAGATCTGTAAGAAAGCAAAGAAATACAAATGGTCAATAGGAAAAGAGGCTTAAATCTCTCAATAATTTTTTTTTAAATTCACATTATAATAATGAGATCTGGCATTGTCAGAGATGGTGGTACACATCTGTAATCTTGGCACTTGGGAGGCTGAGGCAGGAGGATCATCATGAGTTTGAGGACAAACCTGAACTACATATTGGAACCCTGTTTCAACCCTCCACCCCCAAGTCTAGCATTGTGTGGGTGTGGGAAAAGGGTACTCAGCTATATCAATAAGAGTGTGAAATGATACAACTTTTGTGGAGGGCAATTTAGCAGAATCTATCAAAATTTAAAATGTATGCACTATTTGCTCCAGCAATTCTACTCCGGAATTTATGCTAAAAACTCCACAAAGATTTATGTACAAGGATGTTCACTGTAGCACTGTGTATAAAGAAAACACTGGAAATAACCCAAATGCCTGCTAATTGGGGACCAATTAAGTAACTCACAGTACACTTCTACTATGGGATATTATTTAGTCAAAATATTACAGAACAGTATGTAAAGGAGATTTTGTGCAAAATAAAATGAGTTATGTATATGTGTGTGCACATGAATATCTACTTGTTTATGCAAAGAAAAAAGTATCAAGAGCTCTGGGAATGGAAGGGCACGACTGTGGAAGAGATGGCATTTCACTGCACTCATTTATTACTTCATTAAATAATCACATATTGATGTTATAATTAAAGCCCAGTAGGAATAGAAATACATATAGAAATTATTAGTGCTTCAATTCTGGAACTGTAGGAAAGCAGAAGAATCTAGTTTTTATTGATTGATTTGGTACAGGTAAGACTTGTAGTGACCCTCTTTTTTTAACCCTCTTTTTTTAACCATCCCCAGCTCTGGGATTATAGGTGTGTGCCACCATGCTCAATTCCAGTGGCTGGCACAGCGTGGGGCTGATGTGGCATGCAGTACTGTGTATCAAATGCAGATGTTTCCGCTTGCCAGGCAGAAGCTTAGACTACAAGTTATCTTCCCTGCCCAAGAGTTTTTACCCAAGTTTAAGGTTATATTGTCTAAGGCAACTCTTAGTTTCATAATGTGGAAAAAATGAAAGGGTACAGTGAAAGTGGAAGACACTTACATCCACAGTGATATCAATCACCCATTGTGGCACTGTCTCATTGAGAAGCATCGACTCAGTCTCACCTCCAGAATCTCGGCAGAGCAGCCTAAACAAAATTCATTAGAGAGTAAATGAAATGGCTGGCACAGATGACAACAATCTCTGTTCACAAGCTCTCAGGGGAGGAACCTAAAAGACCACTGAAGGAAGTCCAGCCAGCCAGAGTGACTAAGCTAAACAGTAAAGCAGGCCCAGATACTTAGGCTGTCAGATTTCTGAGGCCAGACATCCACTATGTGGCTTTTCTAAGTCTTTGGATCAAAAAGGAAAGATTGGGTGAAAGCAAAAACAACAGCAAGATTCTCTGACAGCGCTCTTGTGCATGGCACAGTGCTCCACATGCAAAAGGGCCTACAATGTTTCCAGTGACAATTTCCAGGAAACCACTTGTGAAGGATTCTCAAGGCCATGTATTTTTTTCATTCCTGGTATTGATGAGAGATCAAAGAGTTCTCTCTCTTGGTCCTACCACAGTACTTCTGGCAACCTAGAGTGGCCAGATCAGCATTTCTCAAGGGCCCCACAAAAGACTGTTTGGCATCCCTGGTTAGGCTGTGTCAGCCATGTGGCTCCAGAGAGCAGCCCAATGCATCCTGCCTGATTCAGCCTGAAGTACATCACATACTGTGATGCTCTCATTAGTGAAGTGAGAGGAAGTAAAGAGTTTCCTGGACAAACCATCAGAGAAGTTGTCTTACTATCAGAATGGCAGTGTCTACCTCATTTTAAGAATACCAGAGCTGCTGCTTTTTGGTTTGATGGTATCAGAGGTTTAACTAGCTCATAGAGATGGCAAGTTTTCCAACTTTCTGACATTCCCACAAGTTGGCAATAAAAAACTTCTAATGTCTGTCTGAGCCAATATTTTTAACAAATGGGAGCTCCCTCAGGCAAGGCCTGTGATCCTTCTTACCCTACCTGAACAGTGTTCGACCTCCCGCTTCACCAAAGATCACAGGTGTGTGTGGGGGCACTTGAAAATATCCATTTCCCTTCTGTACTCGGTTCTCCTGTTCCCCATTTACTAGGAAAAGATGCAGGTGCTGTTAGTATCCAGGGCGCTAGGGCTAAAACCACAAATTCTAAACACTTTATTTATACAAGCTTCCAATGCAATATTTTAAGTCAAATGTCCTAGAATGCTGTGTGTGGTGGTGCACACCTGTAATCCCAGCACTTGGGAGGCTGAGGCAGGAAATCACTTAAGTTCAAGGCCAGTGTGGGATACACAGTGAGTTCAAGAATAGCGTGAACTACAAAGTAAGACTCAGTCTCAGCCAGAGTTTGAAAAAGGCAAAAAGCAAAAACTAAATCCCTGAAGATGAGAAACATGGCAACTTGTGTTTGTTAGCATGAAAAGGAACTGTACTTTGAAATAAGGGAGATTAATGTTTGATATTCACAACAAAACTGTAACTTTTAGCCACACAAAAGTCTGTGACACTTACTTATAAATGATGATTCTCTTTTCCCTCCCCCACCTTCCTCTTTCCCTCCAAAAATTTCTTCAGGAAAATTATGTCAATGACAGCCATAGCTAAGAAAATGTAAGTATCAGTGAAATACAAAATCCTCAAAGAGGACATAATTTCAAGCTGGGCATGGTGATGCACACCTTTACTTCCAGCACTGAGAAGGCTGAGGCAGGAGGACTGATGCCAGTTCAGGACCAGCCTGTGCTACAAAGTCAGCTCAAGGCCAGACCCTGCCTCAAAAAAGACAAGGAGGACATATTTCACTTTTATTATCCTTTACATATTTCATGCCTATTGTGCTCTTGTAATTTTCTGAGCTGACAGCAGCTGGCCCCCTGTGATAGTTCATTTATAAACTATACCCTGAACAAACAGAGCAGTCTTAACCTCTGAAATGCTATAGCAACTACTGTAGCCTCTCTCACAGAACTCACCTTTTCTCTCAGAGCTCTGAATACTTGTGTAGTAGCTCTCTGCTCTAGCAGACTATGAGCCCCAAAGGATAGGGCCCAAACCCATTTATCTTTATTAAGTCCCCTGCATCTTGCTACAAGGCTCTGCAGACAGAAACTGCTCACAAACCAACATCTGAACAGTCCTGGGGTGGCCCTGACCAAGGTGCAGGAGTACAGATAGGTGGAGCAGGCAGTAGCCTGAGCTGTGTGGCCTGAGGAGGTGGATAGAGCTGGCCTGGCTTTCCTAAGAAGTTTGACTTCAAGAATGATGTAAGGTTTTGGTGTTTTCTCTTTTTACAACTCACAGCCTAATATCCAAGGGGTGCTATTTCTGATTACATAATCTTTATTGTTTATTTGGGCTTTGAGCACAAACCTACCCACAGCTAGAGCTGGTTAAGTGTGGAGTACACAATGGAACCTAGCTTTTCTCTACAGTTCTCGTGGGGACTGCAGTGAGCCAGGTGATGGAAAAGCAAAGCATCCTTGAGTGTAGACAGCACACTCTCTCTAAAAGGGGCACCAGCAGATTGGTTTTTAGGGAAACATGAAGCCCATCATCACTGTGAGATTTAATTTACACAACTCATTATGGATGTATTTGTCAGCCAGAAAGAAGTCCTTGGCAGGAGATATTTGCCATTGTTGCTCACTCCTGGTAGTCAGCAGAGAACGCTGAACATGGCAAGCCTAAGAAGGTGGGACTCAGTGACTCCTTACCCTGCTGTTGGTTACATAGGTGATATGAATCTGAGTTCTTTTTACTCCTTCCTTCAATCAAGCTGAGCCAAATGTACACTTTCAAAATATGTTTTCTTCTGCCCAAGGAAAATTACAGCTACTGTCTGTGGAATATACACCTTTCTGATATCCTTAGTGAAATTATTTACATATACTCATTCACTTATCCTGTCACTTCTGAGTTGAAAAATCAATGTTCTGAAGCATTCAAATTCAAAATTAGGCAAAATGTCAGGCCAGGTAATACAGCATTTCAGGCCAATATGAACTATGACTATGCAATAATAAGCTGGCTTTCTGGTGTAACTAATTAGCCTGTTTGGGAAATAAATCTGGGTATTCAATACCCCTGACAAGCATATCTATACTGCCTGTTTGGAAGGAAAATCAAGAAGGCTATATAAATACTGAAGAATATTTTTAGAATAAGTCTGCTAAGGTACCTAGTTTTTTCTTTTTTTTTTTGTGGAACTGGGGATCCAACTCAGGACTTTGCACTTGCTAGGCAGGTACTTATGCCCCTGAGCTATTTCCACAGCCCCAAAGGTGTCTCGTTTTAACACAAATACCACAGGGTTTTGTCTATTTTGAGCAGTTTCACTTACTGAAAAAGTAAAAAGATACTACATGGTTGCCTGCTCTTTTGGGTGCCTCAGTGTCAGTTAAGATCTGATATTGTGACATGCTTAAGGTAAGAAAATTAACTGGGGACACCACCAATGTTTACTATGTTGCATTTTAGCAAATGGCCTAAGTGCTTTTTGGTTCTGAGTAATTCTTGTCAATTATCTAGTGCATTAAAGACACTAACCATGGTTTACTTCATTTTCTTCTTCATCTACTGGACTCACATGTGTTCTAGGCCAATATTCTAAGAGTGCTTGGAGTAAAAGTCCTCCTAAATTGACTGCAAAAGTTAGTTAAAAGGAAAACAATGGAAAACACAGTTAATTAATTGTAACTTAAAAACAGATGTAATGAAATACAAGTTTTTACATATTCAGATGCTAAAATCCTGAAAAATCAAGACCGAAAGAGATCTTGCTGAGCCTAGTTTTGTCTTAAAATGTTTGTTTGTTTGTTTATTTATTTATTGTCTTTTTGAGACAGGGTCTCAGTATGCAGTTCAGGCTGGCCTTGAGCTCACTTTTGTAGCCCAGGCTGGTCTCGAACTCACACCAATCCTCCTGCCTAAGCCTCCCAAGTGCTGGGATTACAGGTGTGCGCCACCACGCCCGGCTTAAAATGTTTAAAGCATGATGATAGAGGGCAAAAATATTCTACGTAATTACTTGGAAAAGCTATTTTCTACAAACAGTTTGTTTTCTACAAACAAACTGAAGCATGAATCACATCCCTCAAGTACTACTGTTGTACAACTGTATTTGTACACCCTAGACATGTGCATTACTTTTTCTTCTCTCAGCCCTGGAATAGGCATCACACCCACACGCCCCTCCTCCCCTGCTGCTCTACCCCTATTCTTGCCAGTTATTTGTTTCTACATACAGTACCACAGTCTTAGCACTCTGATCAAGGTTGTAAGTGATTATATTTAAGGAACACTGACCAAGATAATTATACAGCACAAAACAGCATGTATCTACCTTCTTTTTTGTAGAAGGAAGTGACGGACAGACAGAACTCACGTTTTGGATCTGAGCCATCAGGGCTGCTGAAGCCAGCGTCTTTTGCAGAAACCCAAGCAGCAAAGCAGTCACTCTCATCCAGAGTGATAGTCAGCATCTGCCAAGAGAGGATACCGCTGTGGTGTCCCATTCTGAATGCATTTCCAAATAAGTCATTAACCCTCTATTTATTTGTACTATTTCCAAATAAGTCATTAACCCTCTATTTATTTGTACTATTCGACTAAAATGGAAAGCTATAGATTCAGGGACCAAATGATGTGTGTCATGCAGTCCAATCCAACTGTAATTTAGTTTACTGAGATATCAAAGACATTTAAACTACAGTTTGTGGCCGGGCGTGGTGGCTCACGCCTGTAATCCCAGTACTTGGGAGGCTGAGGCAGGAGGATTGGTGCGAGTTTGAGACCAGCCTGGGCTACAAAAGTGAGCTCAAGGCCAGCCTCAACTGTATAGCAAGACCCTGTCTCAAAAAACGACAAAAAAAACAAAAAACAAAAAACAAAAAAAAACAAACAAAACAAAAACAAAACAAAAACACAAAAAACCACAAACAAACAAAAAAAAACTACAGTTTGTAAATATTAACATGAACTTTTTTCTCTCACATTTAAAAATTCTGTAATTTAGAATAATTGTGAACTAATATGATCAAAATCTTCAACAATTTCAAATTACACCAGGACCAATTGTCAACTTACCCCTGTTTTTAAGTCCACTGAGAACCAATTTGGCACATACACCATTTTAAATCTTTTCTTAATTTCATCTTCAAAATCCACTTTGCCCAGATCTTCCACTTTACATGCCTATACATGAAAAAGTATAATGACCAATACTGAGTGATAAACTGACTGGATTCTTATTTTGCTGTTCAAAATTTTATACATTTTCCTAAATGAAATACAGTAGCCTCTAAAATAAACTTCAAAGGGCGAGGGATATAGCTCAGTGGCACAGTACAAGTCATGCCAAGCCTTAATACAGAGATAAGAACACATTAATAGTGGAGTTTCATAGAGAAGAATCAAGAAATTCTGCTGGTGAGTTCTTCAGGGATGTTCTGGATCCTCTCAACCAGCCTGGGATTCCTCTCTGAAATAAATCTGGGTAACCAACACCCCTGACAAGCATATATGTACTGTAAAGAAAAACACCAGACTTTTGACACCTGCTGCAAACTTTCCACTAAGAAATTAAGTTCTCTTGTTCTGAAGCCACACGCAGCCAGTAACTGTTTCATAATGGACTTTCCACATAGCTGTCCCAGAGGAAAGAAAAGCAGTGGTCAGGCAAAGGCTTTTATTTAGAAGTAGTTTCTTTTTCAGGCTTTCTTAATAAGCCTGTTTATCTTACTTCAGATCAGAAAGTTAACAAGTGACTCTCTTCTTTATCATCAGTTTAACCAAAACTTGTCAAGTCTTCCTTTACATCTCCTTTCTCTCTGCCATTAGATGCTCAAAACATGATGCTTAAGACAACTAACTATCTTCTGGCTTCCAGAATCCCATTACATACATGAATACTACCCTTAGTATAGTATTTTCTTGCTCTAAAGTCATTTAGTATAAAGGGGACTTGTGAGCCCTGAGATTTAAGATTCTTTTGGAAAGGACCTAAGTGCATGTTTTATTCTTACCTCCACCACTCTCTTATATTTATTCTACCTTCCAAATAAGTAAAACCAATCACTTTACCTAGAAAGCATGTACCTTCCCTCGTGAGCACCTTTGCTATTCACTCCTTCTTCAGACGCTCTTTCCCCCGTTATAAATCCATTGGACATCTTTAAGCCCTCGTTCAAATGATTATCCACCATGAAGATCTCTTGCTCTCTCCAGTTGTAAGTACTATAACTGCACTGTCCATATGTTATTGTGTGATCTGTTTATTCTTTGATATCTTTTTACCATGTTACTCTCTTCCCTCCTACGTTTCCATCATTTATGACCCTTGAACACAGATCTCTGTTCATAATAATCACTAAACCTAGAAAATATTTGTTGGGTAAATGAACAAATACACATTATGGGACACTAAGTGACAGTGATGTTTTTAGAATGTGGTTATGTAACTGAATGCATTTCAACTATTCCAAGGAACAGATGATAATGTGATCCAGACTTCTATTTTGCTTGAGTCAGAGATGCTTGGTGATGGCTATAAATCCTAAGAAATAGCAAAATTTATTTTGTGTACTCTAGTGGCTTTTTATGTAGGGTGATTCTATATTCCTCTTCCTTCAAAATAGCTGGCAATGTCTGGAGACAAGTTTGACTGTCATAATTTAGGTGGGTGGGGGACTAGTAGCATTTAGTGGGTAGAGGCTAGGAATATTGCTAACCATACTACAGTGCCCAGGTCAGTGTCCCCACACCTGAACAAATATTCAGTATAAATATGTATCCTAAGGAAAATCATCATATAGCAACATATTGTAAAACACTAAACAGAGAAAATGATTCTACTTAAATAGCTTAGGTGCTTAAAAAGATAAACTATAGACTTATTTAACATTCATATAATAAAGTACCCACCTAAAATTATGTTTTATTATAGTTCTTTACATATTTAGTATCATGTATAAAAAGGAAAAATAAAAGAGGCATATAATCTAACAACTTATATATAATATTAGAAAGATACTCACCTTCAATACATCCCAGTATGCCACATTATTATTGGTGTCTTTGGTTAATATATGTCTTTTATCATTAAGAATGTGACACTGAATAATACTTGCACCCCCTAAAAGGGCAGGAAAACATAATTAGCAATATAATCCTTCTGCATTTAAATTCACAGCATATTACTGGCATGTAACAGGAATATAAACTATCTTAGCCACTAGAGAAGAAATACTAGTAAATTTTTTTTTTTCCTTGTGGGACCAGGGTTCAAACTCATGACATTGCACTTGCCATCTCCCCAGCTCCTGAAAAACTAGTAGATTATACAACATATAAAGTTTTTTTTTTTTTTTTTTGTGGTACCAGGGACTCTATGCTTGCCAGGCAAGCACTTATTCCACTGAGTTATCCCTCCAGCCCAAAGCACTTTAAAGCCAATCTTTTATTTATGGTTAATTATCTGAACATATTAACATTTAAAGAAAAGTGGATTTTATTATAGATTACAGATTAAAGAGTGCTTCATTACAAAGGACTATGGCTAGGCTAACAGTTTTATCCACTGAACAAAGTATAACAGGAAATCTCTGGTAAGTTCTATATTGAATTAACTTTACTTCCTATCTTCTTTTCCATCCATCTATGCATCCATCCATCCACTCATCCACCCACCCACCCATCCACCTACTTATCTATTTATTTTTTGTACCAGGGATCAAACATCAGGACCTTGTGCTTGCCAGGTAGATGCTCATGACACTGAGCTATCTTCCTGACCCTCTTCTATGCTTCCTGAATGAGTATTTTATTTTAGTGGTAAGAACATGGACATCTACAAACTACAGAAAAATGTATCTTACAGGATTCTAAACAGTAAGCTATGATATTAAACACACATTTTTTTTTTTTTTTGCTACAACCAGGCATTAGAATATGTGGACCACATCTGCTCTATTCTGTTTGTGTCAAAAGACAATATTAAACCCTTCACAGTATGCAGTAAATCGCTGACTTATGAATATTTGAGTTGTGAACTCTCACAAATCCAAACAGACTTCACATTCTTAGATATGAACAATTCACAGAAGTACCTTTCACAGCTGCTGGACATTGTCACAGTTGTGCTGCTATATGCTCATGGTACAGTGTGATGTATACAATAATACAGCACAGTTGAGGACTTACTGTATTTATATATTTGTTTTTTTAATGCTTTACATGTCCTCAAAGTTCATTTTTAAAAGTCACTAACTGCGTTTAAATGTTTTGGGTACTAAAAGTAAATCTATTTATTATTAGGTTTCTTTTTTTTTTGGTTTTTTGAGACAGGGTCTCACTGTGCAGTTCAGGCTGGCTTTGAGCTCACTTTTGTAGCCCAGGCTGGTCTCGACCTTGCAGCGATCCTCCTGCCTCAGCCTCCCAAGTGCTGGGATTACAGGCGTGAGCCACCACGCCTGGCAATTATTAGGTTTCTTTTTACATCAGAATTACTTTTCTTCATGTATGTCTTTTTAAGACAGGGTCTTGCTGGGCATGGTGGCACACACTTGTAATCCCAGCACTTGGGAGGCTGAGACAGGAGGATCAGTGTGAGTTTGAGACCAGCCTGGTTTACAAAAGTGAGTTCAAGGCCAGCTTGAACTGCATAGCGAGACCCTGTCTCAAAAAATACAAAGACAGGTCTTGCTATGTAGTTCAGGTGGCCTTGAATGCACAGTGATCTTCCTGCTTCAGACTCCCGAGTGCAAGGATTACAGGCATGCACCACCATGTCTGGCCAGAACTACATTTAAGGAAACATCATTCCTTTTATTTTTATCAATCTCTCAGTGCTATAATTAGCTTTAATAAAGATATGAGATTTTACAACTGTCTTACCTTTAATAATCTGGTCAGGTTGTGTACAAAGGGGAGTTATAGGACTTGAGCAGTCATTGTCATAATCTCCAGAGGTTCTAAAATTATGAATTCCCTTCAATGTCTAGAGGGAAAAAAAAAAAAAAAAAAAAAAAAAAAAATATATATATATATATATATATATATTTAATCATTTTATGCTCTACAAGTTCTGTCTGTAAGATGGCAAGAAAAATCAAATCACTTAAACAATTACTGTATCTACTAAAAATATTTAGTCCCAGTACAATTACTATCATCTTAAGACAAAAAAAAAAAAAAAGCATTCTATGGGAGAAAAGAAACATCCATAAAAGCTGGAATATTCCTCCAGTAAAATTACGTTGGCACAATGAAAATGAGATAACAGATTTAAGTTTTTACATGGAAAAAACATTTGAGCTGTATATAAGCAAGAAAAATTGCAGACATCCTCTCCTGCTTTCCATAGTCTGCTATATAAGAAAACTTAAATCTTTTAAGAATTAAAAGTTTTCAGGGGCTGGTGAGATAGCTCAACAGTCTAAAGTCCCTGCTTAGGCAAGTATAGGCAGCTGCAGGGGCCTGCAGTTTGATCCCTCCCACCACCACCCCAGCCAAAAAAGTGATCAGTGATCTGGATGGCTTCTCTTTGTTTTGCTCTATTCTATCCTGTTCTTCTTGCTATGAAGAAAAAGGAAATAAACTTGAAAGCAGTTGAATACTCTTTAAAAAAAAGACAAAACTTTAATTAATCAATTAATTTAGTACAGGGTCTTGCTAGCAGCTTGACTCAGTGATCCTTCTGTCTCAGCCTCCCTAGCATTGCGATTACAAGCATGTGCCACCATGCCTTTTTTTTTTTTAAATTTAATTTTATTTATCTATTTACTTTTTTTTTTGTTTCAGAACTTCGGTTTGTTTATTTTTATGGCCGGCTCAGCCTGCCCTGAGAACAGGGCTGGTACAGCATGTGGTGCCAGGGATCGAACCGCGGTCCCTGCAGGTACCTAAGCTTTCTTAAGCAGGCGCTTTAGACCACTGAGCCATCCTGCCAGGCCCAACTATGCCCTTTTTTTTTTTTTTTTTTTTTTTTTTGAGATATCCCATGCTGGTCTTTTTTTTTGACTAGGTAATATATATTTTTTTATGATTTAATATTTTTATTGTTTAAATTTAACAATGGTTATTTCCATGTTGGTCTTAAACTCCAGGCAATCCTCCTACCTCAGCCTCCCAGCTCTCTCTCTCTCAAGTTTAGAAAAATTAGAATCCTGACAGGTTTCATACACTTGTTGATCCTGAGACTAGCAACTTTCAATAGTAGCTTCATGCAGCTAAATGTTATGCTAGTGGTTTATTAAGCAACACACCCTTTTAACCACATAAAATATGTATCTTGGCTCCCACAGAGCCACAGGCTTCGTTTTGATTATTAATTTAATATGATCTTCAGGGCCACACACCTACTGTTAGGCTTTTGTTACTGCCCTAAGGTGTTTGGCAGTTTTATGATGACAAACCACATGTTCATAAAACTTTGCCAGGAATTCAGTGGTTCACTTACCCACTTATTTACTGTAGACTTGGTTGTTGCAACCCAGATTGCAGGGGAAGGATCAGCTGATCTATCAAGCTCCATCTGAAAACAAAGTACAAAAATACTGCTTTGTTCAACAGCTGCATGTTGACTACACTAGGGTTTATGTTAAGAGACACTGAGGCCCAGAATTCGGAGTCTCTTTGCTGAAAATTCACAATTGAGGGACCTAAATGAATAGTTAAAAGGACAAAGATTTCACATAATTTTCTTTTTTTGTTAGTTTTTATATTCTTTCTTAATAGTGTAACAAGGAAACATAGTTCTTTTTCCTTTGAAAATGTCTATAGTAAAAACCGTTGAACAGCCAACAAAAACGAAAAGGACTCCTTACCCAAGGACAGAATAACTGGAAGCATACTACTGTATATTCTTTATTTTTAAAGTACACAATACTAAATACATGTATACACTACACAAATGGAATTCTTTCTTTTCTTTTCTCTCTTTTTGCGGGACCAGGGTTTGAACTCACGACCTTGCACTTGCCAGGCAGGCACTTGTGCCATGGAGCTATCTCCCCAGCCCCACAAATGGAATTCTTTTACATGTACTCACTACTCTTTATGCTCCAGGTAACTGCAGATTTGGAAAGCTGGAACTCCCAGATCTCAGCAGTCTTCTTTGGGTCAGAGATACTCCTTCTAATGTTTGGTTATGTTTGTGCCAAGTTCTTGTCTTCCTCTACAGCCAAGATATCCTGGCATCTGCAGTACTCTCAGAGTGGAGTGTTTCTCCTCCATGCTTACCTTTCCCATTAGCCTGCTGCCTGCCAACATGTTGCATTAATCCAGTCTCAATGATTTTCTTTAAAGGGTCATTGGTTTGATCCACTAGAATGTGCCTCTATTTAGATCCTATTTTACTCCTAACAAAAATCTTAATGATCAGGATAGTTTTGAAAGAGGAATGTCTAAGAGTAGGAAGTAGCTTGCTCTTTCTTCTCCTTCAAGAATGCTTTCCACCTCCTTACTCCTGAGAACAGGGTCACATGTCCCACACCGCACTTTTATCTGCTTCTAATTAACTTTAATGGCTCATATTCCTCCTCCTATGGACAAGTCAGAGAAATGAGGCTAGTTGAAGTGTGAAACAATCTCACCAGAGTTCAGTGGGAGAGATGGGCATCCTGATATAGCCAAGCAGCCACAAAGACTTCTACAGGGGACTTGTCAAACTAACCTAGCACTGACTCCAGGAATCTACCTGATACACAGTCTACCCTGGCCACTCTCCTTGCAACATAAGTCCTACTTCTGATAAAAGAGTTTTTTGTCAGTTGATTCATGTTCTAATACAGATTTTGCTTTACTTGACTAACTATAAACAACCTAAGTTACAAAATGAAAATATATGACATACCTTAAGAACTGGTGCTTTTTCTTCACAAATGAGCACTCGAATGTCAGGGTTTCTTAGGTCTGTACAATAAATCTTCCTGTCCCTTCCTCCAGAATATACATGTGTGAATGCATCATTGACTTGCAAGGCCCAAACCCCTTCATCATGTACTCGGTATGTTGCTATACATCTCTGTTGGCCAAGAGACCAAAGGCGAATTGTCCCATCAGAACTGCCAGAGAGGCACTGCAAACAAAAAAGGTCAGAAACCTATTAAGGAGTTCTTGCTTTCCTGTGCCTTGCACTTGGCTTCCACATTGGTTCTACATCACTATACACATACTGTCCTTGGTAACAGTTTTTGATAAGCACAGGAAACTGCCTCTGTCCTCTCTTCTGGCTGCCTGGGGATTGTGGTCCTCAGGCAAGTCCTATTCTGATGATCTGTTGCTAAGGGAGGGAGGGTTTGAAAGCAGCTGAAAGTAAGGCTGCAGTGACCCCAGAAACAGGTATGTTACCAGGCCCTTCCAGTGATTCTGATATACACTAGATTTGATAAACTCTGCACTAGGCCAGCAAGACTTCTGAGTCACAACTCTGTCTCATCTCCTTTCTCATGCTCTGGATTTGTAACAACTTCATAGGTCTCCTGGATTCTACTGACAGGAATAGAAGCAAGACCTAGTCCCAGGCTGACTATTCACTCTCTATTATCTTGAACACATCTGTTTGAAGTTCTGAAAATGTCCAAAAACAAAGAAGAGTCAAAACATAAAAGCTGCTGACACATAAATTAGGTTGAGTACACTGAGTCTGAGAGGAACAGGCTGAATGGGCTATCCCAGCCCCACATTTGGCCAGCTTAGTGTCCTCTAACAGTTACTGTGGTGACTTGCAGAGAGAGAAAAGCTTCATTTCCTTGTGAAAAATGACCCTGAAGGAAAAGAACTGCAGGTGCTGGAGTATGAAATTAAATAAACAAAGACCTTCAAAGAAAAGACAGTGTGATTAGAGATTTGGAAGGTGCTTGAATGGATGATTATTTTAAGAATGTTAAGGATTTACTGGCCTGCCACATGATTTAAGAGTCTTTTGGTATGCTAGGGAGGTTTTATTAAATGCACATATACGAGATGCTTCTCTACAAACTGCCAAAAATATCAGGGGTTTAATCATTTATTCCAACTAGCACACACAACAACAAAGAGACTAATAAATATGGAAACAGCAAGGGTAAAGTTATAAGCAGATCTTCAACATATGTGTGGAGAACCATAGTAGTTTGGGCTAGGAGTCAGAAGGGGCTCCCCACTCCAACAAGAGATACAAAGGTGAAGGCAGGCAAAAGTAATGCCTTAGCAGTCCTTACAACCAGGGTGACTTACAACAGGGAAGAAATATGTTCAAAATTCAGAGTACAGAGAGAATCAAATGAAGAAACTTAAAGAGTTACATCATTTCTGATATAGAACATAAGATTCATTGTAGTCCATTTCCTAAAACTATAAAAAATCAGATCCTTAAACAGTGACCACTTTTAAAGTATAATGTTGGCCAACATTTTTGCAGTATTAGGAATTCTAGTGCCTGTTACTCTGGAGGAGCTGAAGGAATCATCAAAACATTTTCAATCTTTTTTCTGGGTAAACATGAAGATGTTCATGTTTAAAACACATCAGAGATCAGAAAAGAATGTCCCAAATTGTTCCTTAAGTTAGAACAAACTCTGTGGCCCTGATCAGACGATGTTTTCCAGTGAACATGGAAGTACATATGTACTGTATGCTCACCAACAAGAGAATTTGTGGGATAAACACTCACATATAAGCTCACCTGCGAAGACAGAGCAACTTCACACTGAGACCCACAGATTTGTAAGTTAGGTCTAGGATTTATACCCCTGGAAAAGTTCTGCGAGTGATACACAAAGACCTGCTCAACTCAATCCAAGGTGATAAAGTTGTCCCAGTTCTTTAAGGTATTAAAGTACAAGGAATCACAAGACAAGTGATTCCGTCCAATACTGACACCATTTAAAACAACTGCAATACTGACTGCCTTTGCAGGAACAATTTCCTTGGTTAAAGCCTAATCTCGATTTAGTAAATGAAACTTTACAACAAATGAGAGAGGCGACAGGCAAATGTCATGGGATTCATTGTCACTATCTTATTGTAACACAAGATGTGTGCCTGCCAGTATATTTCAGTTTCTTAGTTGCCTAGGTAACAGCTTTTATTTCAGTTCTGTCTCTAGAAACAGCTGGTCACTGTGATGCACATTGTATAAACAAATCCAAAACAGACAAGCCATTCTGCCTCTGTACTCCCCACTTGCTTATCTTATATAAGCTCCAGACCACTAGAGATCAGGACCTGATTCTGATCAGTGCTTGTCAATGTAAAATAAATCTTCCTCTTAAGTCCTGGGTGTTGTTTCAGTGTTTATGCTTGCTATAGCATTACAAGTTCCTAACCAGTAATGCCTTATATTACAAGGCTGCATGGCCATTCTACAGGATACAATATGCATCCTGGGCCAGAAATTATCTATCTCTTCCATATTATAATAGCTTAAAAATTAGGAAGTACATATTTCTTTCCTCCCCCCTTCTCCAAGTGAGTACTTATTATATTTCATTGATGAATTTGTAGTAAAATTTAGTCTATAGTTTCCAATAAGGAAAACAGATGAAAGGCATACTAGAAGAGGAATGATACCTATCAATTATGCACTCTCTGTCAGACTGACAGTTTTTAGGAGTTGAGACACATTACTGTCTCTGCTTATAGTAAATGTAGCTGACTTCAGCAGAAGTACAGTTATAGCTGTGTACATGTGACAGTTAAATCATTCAGAGGAGTGCATCCATTCATACCAATGTGTGCAGTGAAGACACAAAGGGGCTTGCTTTTAGGAGGCCTACCAGGCTCACATTTCTACTGAAACTATGTAGATCATGTCTTGTCCAAAATGAAGCTAACTAAACAGATACAGGCAACCACCTCAAGTGCAGCTGTGCAACTCCACTGCAAAGCAGTGAGAACCTGACTGCACTGGGCTTCTAAGACTCACTGAAAATGGGGCTATAAAGGAATGTGAAAGCTCTAGAAAAAGCTGTCTGAAAGCAAGAAAATATTTATATGTGTATTCTCTTTGTCTAAACTACATGTAGGTCTTATTTTGCAGATGAAGAAATTAAAAGACCAGTGAAAGTGAGTGCTACCCTCAAGATACATGGTACATTAATGTCGAGGCCTCCACAAGTTTCTCCAAGTCATAGGTAATGGCTAATTCTGAAAAAATGACTGCCCTTCTTTAGTTACTTTTTAAGACTAACCACAGTAGAATGTGAATCCACTAAACCTGAAAACCTACCCTGATTTATCTGTGAAGCAATTTCCATTGTTATCCACAGGAGTAATGGACTGATAGTGTTACTTCCTTCATTATCTTCCTACTCACTAGTTTTCTAACTAACACAATCAATTCAAATGAACTCTAAACTTTTTACTCCCTTCAGAAAGAAAAATGATCAGGGAGCCAGCCAGGCATATGTGGCAGAGTGCTATGTGTTTAGTTTTTATCTGTTTATCTTGATGAAAATTATTGTTCCACTGGTTCAGAACAATTATGATTTCTAATTCAGATATTTTGCAGCCAATAAGCTAATGTACAAATATTTCTGACGTGTTTTTCTCTGAAACGTTGATTGTGAGTGGTGTTAGAAAGTTACTTATAGTCTATTCAACTGACAAAATGCGATATTTCCCACTTAATACAGTGGCTCACAGTGTTCCCTACTAAGACTTCCTTCTGTTTTACAACACAGGTACTTATGCTGCAATCACCAACTCACAACTGCCAATACCGGGGTCTGAACCCATGGAGACAAGTTGTCTGAGTCCTCCTTAATTTTATTTTCAGGCTAGCCTCAATCTTGTCCTCCTGCCTCAGCTTCCCTAGTACCTGGGATTATAGGTACATTCTACTAACATACATACCAGTTTTGGTTATTTTAACTTCTATGTACCATAAAAAGGCATACACTTATCTGCATTACAATTATTCTAAGGAAATTTCTTGTTTTTCCTTTATTTTAAAGTGATGAAACCACAGTAGTTTTAAAATACAGATTATACATTCAACTCAGCAACCAGGCCCAGTCCTGGCAGGTGAGTGAGACTGCTCTGGGCCAGCCAGAAACTCATTTGACCCAGTAACCAGACCTGATGTGTAATGTAGACCACTCTGAGCCTGCTGGAAACTCAATCGACCAGCAACCAGGCCCAGCACATGAGTGAGACCTTCCTGGGCCAGCCAGAAACTCCTCTGACCCAGCAACCAGGCCCAGTGTGGAAAACTGTTGCAGAACTCGCTGCAGAGAGACTAGAGAAAAGACCCTCTAGTTGATCCAGGAGCACAACATCTTGCCAGAGTGGCACAGCAGGCTTGCCTCCAAGGGCTGCAACAGGAAGAAGTGGAGCTCAGAAACCAGACCCAAGCCACACCCACCTGGACAACTTTGAACTTGGTAGATTCAGACCTGGTGCTAAAGTAAGAACTCTACCAAAGCTCTAAACCAAAAGTCAGAAGGCAGGGCTATCCAAAATGACAAAGAGGAGGGACAAAAGGTGCTTTCAGGCCCCAAACCCACCCAGAACAAATACCAAGACAACAGCATAGAAGAAGTTGGAAATTACACACCTGAAATTTCTGAAATAATAGCATCTGACAGAAACAACTGCAGAAAGGCATAGAGGAAATCAGGTTAGAAATAACTTCTGAAGTAGTAGAAGAAATAATACCTCTAATAAAAGAAGTACTAAGTGCTTCTAAAGACAGTGATAAAAAAATAGAGAATAGAAAAATGATGGAATCCTTGCATGAGCAATATAGGAAAGTAATAGAATGTATGAAGAAGATTCAAAGTGCTATACTGGAACTTAATGCTTCAATCACAAGCTGGAAAAACTGTTTCAATGAAAGTGAAAGTAGACTTTCAGACCTTAAAGACACCATTGCAGCTAGTGAAGAGGTAAGAAAAGATCTCTTAATAATAACTAGGATGCAAGAAATAGTCAACATCTGTAAGATGATGCAAAGATGAGCAATGTAAGACTAATATGCATCAATGAGGAACAAAGAGTCTTTACAAATGATATAAAGAGAGAGTATGAGCAGAATAGCAGAAAACTTCCCAAATATGGGGAAGCAATCTGACATTCAGGTAACTGAAGTATATAGAACTCCAAATAACATCAACCCAATTAAAACCACACCCAGACATATGATGATCAAGATCCTAGAAATTCAGCGCAGGAACAGTATACTAAAAGCTGCTAGAGAAAAGAAATAGATCACATTTAAAGGAAAACCCATTAGAACAATACCAGATTTCTCTTTACAAACTATCAAGTCAAGAAGAGCACGGAGCAAAGTACTTCAAGTCTTGCAAGAAAACAAATTCCAACCCAGACTGCTATACCCTGCAAAACTCTTTTCCAAGTTCAGTGGAAAAGTGAAATACTTTCAGGACAGAGAACAATTAAAGAATTTCATGATGACATAGCCAACCCTGCATAGTTTACTAAAAGATATTCTAGAGAAGGATCAAAATGACCACAACTCCATGAAGGAGAATGGAAAGAACCGACAATATAGGAAGCAGTCTTTCAACTATTGTATAGAGCAGCAGAATATGTCCATCAGCATATTCTACAAATGGACTTCTCCTGCATCCTGTGGGTATGATTCTGTCTGGTTCTACAGGGTGGCTATCAAGGAAGTAACAGTAGCTCAGCCTCACAAGTGATACATGGCCACCAGTAGGCATCATGGGCACTGTTTACATACACAACATATTAGAACTTTGTGTGATATCCTATCCCCAAAATGTTAGAAGTTCTGGTCATATATTTACAATTTCAGTATTTATGTTATGTTTTATTCTTTTTTTCTTTTTTCTTTTTTTTTTTGAGACAGGGTCTCGCTATGCAGTTGAGGCTGGCCTTGAGCTCACTTTTGTAGCCCAGGCTGGTCTCGAACTCGCACCAATCCTCCTGTCTCAGCCTCCCGAGTGCTGGGATTACAGGCGTTAGCCACCACACCTGGCTCTTTTTTTTTGTTATGTTTTATTCTTAGTAATTCTTTACTAACATGGAAACTTTTTCCTACTTGATATCTTTTATGTATTAACCTATTCAAATACTATGCAAGTACTCTGAATTGATTACACATTTGTACATATGATATACAACATTCTGGCCTCTAAGTTGGAATCATGATTTGATTTGAATTTTGGAATTCTGTTTTGAAATACTTAATTTTAATTAATATCTAATTTTCCAAATATTTAATTATATTTTGTTTTATGATTCATACTGTATCTCTTATAAGACATGGTATGATATTTTCTCCTAGTATTAGAAAATTTAAAAAGAAAAAAAAATATATGCACACACACACACAAGGATACACATATATAGGATAGCTATACAGTTACTTTGTCTTAATTCTTTGAGAATAAAAGTTTCTAGTAATATTGTTTAGATAAAATACCAGGTCTGTACATGTTCCTCTGAATAACTACTATAAAGACAACAATATGCATGGTATTAATTATAATCATCCTACTAATTTGTTTTGAAACTATCTCATTGTTATTTTATCTTTTTTTTCTTGTTAAAATGAATTTTAAAAAAATATGGATTATATATGTTATGTTAAAGATTAAATTTAGGCTGCAAATTATATATGCAGCCTTTGGCTCACATTAACTTATACAATAATATTCAAAGAAAGCAAACTTCTGCTAAGGCATTAAGTGGGTGTCCATATGAGATTGCACACCTGTGTGCCGTCTCTGTTCAACAGCAGTGCTTTCACATTGTCCGTGTGTCCTTTAAGCTTCATTAGTTTTGCACATGTTCTTGGATCCCATACCCTTAAGACCTGTGAATTTTAACAGAATATTACACAAACTGACTATGTAATCAAATTTAAACAATTTTTATAGGTCAAATGACAAATTATTAGATACTGCTTCAGTTACTGTCAGTTGTCTTAAGGCTCTTAACCTTGGCAAGGGAGCCCTTTTAATGCCCTCAAATACACAGCCCCCCATCACTATACATATAGCAGTTACACAGTTACACTCTTATTTATACAAATAACATCTTTCAGCATCTACCAGGCAAAACTACTGTTCATGTATTTAATAATTTCACAGACTAAATTATTTATTTTTTTGTTTTCTTGTGGTATAACATACTCTGTAAGGGTTCCCCTTACCTTCTCAGTGGACCCTGATACAATGATTGTTCCAAGTTGATTCATGGCAAGGCTATAAATAGAATCTTTGTTCCCACTTAAAGAAGAAGCTATTGAGGATAAATGGAGTTAATGTTAACATAATCATCAGCTGTTTAAGAACTAGTCAGCAAAAATTACAAGTTTAATTATTTAGTTTAGAAAAACCTTAACTATATATGAATATCTCTGACTTACTTCTAGAAGCAACCTGGCCTTCTTGGTCTCTTTTGGAATTCACTAAATTTTTTGAGCTGCTTTGAAACAATCTTATTTATTTATTTATTTATTTGTTTGTTTGTTTGTCTTTTTGAGACAGGGTCTCGCTGTACAGTTCAGGCTGGCCTTGAGCTCAGTTTTGTAGCCCAGGCTGGTCTCGAACTCTCACTGATCCTCCTGCCTCAGCCTCCCTAGTGCTGGGATTACAGGCGTGTGCCACCACGCCCGGCTTTGAAACAATCTTTTAAAATTGATTCTGGAAATCTTTTCTTTCCCTGCATATTTTCCATCTTGGTCATTAACTCAAAAGCTCTTAATATATAATAACACTTTGTAAGTCACCAAATCATCTATCTACTTTGTCATGTAACCGCCATCTCCTTCAATTATACGCAGAGTATGTGGATTGGGTCAAGCAAAATTGTAGAAAATATATATTGGTCAGACAGGCTCTTCTATTCTGCAGGGACTTACACTTTAGGTGGAGAGCTAAGACATGCACATGGACAAAGAATAAGAAGGTTATACCTGGAAAAGTGACCATGTTTAGACTGCAATAAGAAACTAGCTTCTTATTCAATCATATACTCTTACAGGCTTGAATGTTATGGGTAGAAGCATTCTCAAAATATGAACCACTATCTCAATGCAAACCTATTACAGACGTTTTATAACCAATCTTTATTTCAGCCTAGGTCACTTTCAAAAAATTTTGACACCTTACTTGTGACAGTGTTATTTGAGGCAGTCAATGCTGTTAGAGTGTTCACATCCCAAAGGAATATTTGTCTGTCCAACCCAGCTGATGCTACAAGTTCTTTATCCTTGGCATATGCTAAGGCCTTTACATAATCCTGTAATAGAACAGACATACTATGATACAATCTGCAGTAAGAAAGAAGCCACAGGAAGTACTGAGATTCCAAAAGTGAAGATATTGAGAACGTCAGTGCTTTACCTTATGTGTCCTTAATGTTGACATGCAAAATCCCTTATGTGCATTCCATACTTTCACTGTTGTGTCAGAAGAAGCAGATATTACTAGAAAAGGAAAAGAATTGGCGGACCCTCAGTGATAGGACTTCAAGTAACTTTTTTTTTAAAGAAATGTATTTAGTACAGGGTCTACAGGGTCTCACTACACAGATCAGAGTCACAGAGATCCTCCTGTTTTCACCCCCTAAGCACTGGGATCATATGTACATGCCAATACACCCAGTCTCAGTTGCCACCCTGGGGGTGGGGCTGGCATGGCACCCTAGGGTTCGAACTGTACACTGGGGATCGAACCTTGGTCCCTGTGCTTGCCTAAGCAGGAGCTTTAATCCACTGAGCTATCTGGCCAGTCCATCAAATGACTTTTTTTTTTTTTTTTTTTTTTGTCTTTTTTGAGACAGGGTCTCATTGTGCAGTTCAGGCTGGCCTTGAACTCACTTTTGTAGCCCAGGCTGGTCTTGAACTCACACTGATCCTCCTGCCTCAGCCTCCTGAGTGCTGGGATTACAGGCGTGCGCCACCACGCCCGGCTCATCAAATGACTTTTAAAAGTTAAACAAGGGAACATTACCTCACTAATGTTCACACCCATACTCCTAAAAACTCTAGAACCTAATATATACTATTACTTTATATTCTACACTACACAATACACATACACTTTTTTAATAGACAGAGCAAACTTTTTTTTTTTTTAGAGCAAACTTTTCTAATGTTTCCAGTGAAGATCCAAATAATTTAGCCAAGGAAAACTTTTTCTAACTGAGACCTCAAAAATAAGAAATAAAATTTACCAAACGACAACAGAAAAAACAAAGTAAAGGTATTAATAAGGCTTAAGGAAAGTATTGTGTAATGTAAGTTCACTTATATTCGGTTGAAAAGCAGGTAAAACTAATTCATCGAGTTCAGGAGACTAGAGAGTGTTATCTGGAGGCAAGGTGCACTAACTGAAGGGATCTAAAAGGGGCTTTTGCATTGTTTCCTTTTTTTTTTTTTTAATATATTTGGTACACAGTCTCACTTCACAGCTCCAACTTGTGATTCTATTTTCAGCATCCCCAGCACTGGGATCATAGGCATGTACCTCCCCTAGTCTCAGTGGCGGCTCAGCAAGCCCAGGGGTAGGGTCAGTGTGGCATGTAGAACCTGTCCCTGTGCTTGCTTAAGCCGGTGCTTAAGGCCACTGAGCTATCTCATTGGCCCCCTTTCCTAAAACTGTTCCTTTACTAAACAGTAATCTTACGGTTGAGGTACTTTTCTAAAATGTATGATCGATATACTTCCATAAAAAAGCTTACATAAAAATGAAAAACATTATCAAACTAAATTAAAACCTCCAGAGGGGCTGGGAAGATCGCTCAGTAGAACAGCACTTGCCTGGTAAGCACAAGGGTCTGAGTTCAATTCCTGGTTCCGGGGGGGGAAAAAAAAAAAGAGAAAAGAATTGACATTCTAAAACTTTGGGCCGGTAAGATGGTTTAGTGGTCTAAAGCATCTGCTAATTAAGAAAGCTTAGGCAACTGCAGGGACCATGGTTCGATCCCCAGCACCACATGCTGCGCCAGCCTCACCCCCCAGGGCAGGCTGAGCCGGCCATAATACAAAACTAAATGAATAAATTAAAAATAAATAAATAAATAAAATGAATTAAACAAAACAAAACCTCCAGAAGCCCAGTAAATTAAAGAAATACTTGCCGGGCGTGGTGGCTCACGCCTGTAACCCCAGCACTTGGGAGGCTGAGGCAGGAGGATCGTTGTGAGTTCGAGACCAGCCTGGGCTACAAAAGTGAGCTCAAAGCCAGCCTGAACTGCACAGTGAGACCCTGTCTCAAAAAAAAAAAAAAAAAAAAGATAAAGAAATACTTACATGTTTTTCCATTGCAACAGAGTACAATGTCATTTACCCAATCAGTATGGTGTTCCATAGATGCTATATATGGGTCTTGCTGAAAATAAAAATCATACAAGTTTATATTAGAAAATGAAATACATTTAAAATTATAGATATGCCCAGATTCTTCAATTACTGTGACACACTGCTCTGAGGTGTTAACACTGACAACTGACTCTGGAGAACTGATAATAGGTGATGACTCCAGATAACAGATATAAATAACTGTTCAGGGTAGTTTATAAAAGCCTTGGTTTCCAAGGACTAAGGGAATACTAACTGGGTTACTGCCTCCATTTAGTAACCCAAGAATCTACTCTTCTCAAGTGGCTTATCTATTAGGAGAAGCTCTATTAGGAGTAAAATCTAGTTTCAATCTACATTGAAAACAGGAAAGTTTGAAACACTTCATAGACAAAGAAAATAGCTTGTTACATGGCTATCTGAGCAATGATCCTAGTCGTTCTTGTCATAAAATGAAGACCAGAAAAAAGATATTTGAGGAGAAGACAGGAATATTTCCATATTTTCCACATTAGTTCTTTTAAATTTTTTCCTTAATTTATTTGAAATTCTGTGAATTGCCAAAAAGATATATCCTAGTTCAAATATAAGTATAAAATCATTTAAAAGCCAAACATAAGCTGGGTGAGGTCTCTCAGGCCTATAATCCCAGAACTCAGGAGGCTGAAGCAAGAGATCAATTCCAATTCTAGGGCAGCAGTGAGGTCAGGGCCAGCCTAATCTACATAGTGAGACCCTGTCTCAGAAAAACAAAAACAAATAAAAAATAAAGTTAAACATGAATATTTTTCTTATTTTTTATGTTTTTGACATTGAGATACTACTGTCTTCACTGGCTAATGAATTTAAAGCCTACTAGACTGAAATCCACTTAAAAATACCTTACATATAACTTTGCTAGGTAGTGGCTCTTTTTCTGCACTTGTAGAGCTTCCTAAACCGATACAGATTTGACAGACTACCAGGGTTTTAAAGTTAGCTGGGTTCAAACTCACTGTCCTTTAATAACCAGTTCACCAGTGGATGTTCAAGCCTGTTTCACTTATGGAAATGGGGCAGAAGAGCTGTTTTGAATGAGTCCTCTCAGAATGAAAAACATGGTGGACATGAAAGTGGCCAGAGTGTTTGGCACATAGCTGAGAGCTCAATAAATGCTCCATTTTCCTCCCTAGGTCTTCTTTCCTATGACACTCACAGGCCAGGGAGATAACTCAGTGGAATAGGTGCTTGCCTGGCAAGTGCAAGGGCCTGAGTTCAATCCCTGGTGTGGGGGAAGAGGTCCTCCCTCTTATTAGGGGCCAGGGAGATAGATAGCTCTGTGGCACAAGCACCTCTTTGGCAACTGCAAGGTCATGATTTCAAACCCCTGTCCCCCCTCCCCCCCTAAAAAAACTCCTGTGACACTCACAAAGTGGGCTACCAAAACCTTCCCATTTGGAGGTTTTATCTTTCCATACTCAGTGTTTAATCCTGCTCCTTGTGTAAAGGATACCCTAAACTCCTGAAGAAGGGAAGCACACTGTCACCAGTTTCATACCAAACTTATGTCACAGGTAAGGGTTCTAGGAGTTTTGTGGGTACTCTGATCATTTTTAAGTTAAGAAAATATTCTTTAAGATCAATTATAATTGTAAAAACGCTCCCAACCTTTTAAAAAGTACATGGTTGCCAAGAATTTTTGGGGGATTCATATGTAAAAAAAAAAAACATTGTTGAAAATAATCATTCTATATTAGCCCAATATCACTGCTCCTTTGTGGCAGTGGACTTTTAAAAAAAAAACATAGGGATATTTTTCTTAGAGGCTCTTAGAATTCTGTTGCAGCATCTCTGCAGAAGGTGCCAAAACAGTGCTCAAAGCTGTTAAGTCAGAAACTGAGAAAAGGCATTATTATATTAGATAAAGACACTACTCTGAAAGTTGCCAAGCACAGACTTTACTCATTAAGTTTCCTGTCTCACCTTGTGCTGACTGACACTCCATATTCTTATGATGGAGTCTCGGCCAGCTGTGAAGAGTCTGTTAAGTGCTGGGTCCAGCTGCAGTGCATTGACTCCATTCCGATTGTACTTTTCCACTTCATCTCGAATAACATAGGAAACCTAACAATAAATCAACAGATGTAGTTCATTACTTACAAGGCATGCAATTAAAAAAAAAGCTAGTGGCTCATTCCAATAAAAAACTCATGTTTAACTTTTTTGGCATGTATCTGTAATACATAATGGCTACATTCCCTGTGTAAGTAGACACAGCAACATAATGCATCTGAATGCCTTTTTTTTAATCTCCTTTTTACTCTTCCATTTCTTCATCTCCTTCCATTTGAGAAAGATTGCTTTATCTTTTACTTTGCTCTTTACAATTTTAACTTCTTATAACTATGTGATGAGAAGTTAAGCTTTTATGTCTGATTTATTTCACTTAATATTCCATCCCTTTTCCTCCAAATGACTCAAATTTATCCTTCTTTATGGCAGAATGGTACTGTTATGGTTTATGTCTAGTTGTCCCCCCAAAGCCTCATGTAGTCATTGGGCGGGGACTTCTAGAGTTTGAGACTTGATCCATGATCCCTGGGATTATAGGTTTTAGTACTGATGGGATTATGGGTCGAAGTATTTGTGGGATTATGGGTGTAGCCTAAAGAAGGGGCTAAGGCGGAGAGCCTGAATGGAATATAAAGAGAGACAGAGAGACAGACTCGAGCTGTTGCTGTTGCTCTGCTGCCATGTTTGGTTGACTGCCTCTGTCACCATTTTGTTGCTGTTCCGCTGCCATGACCTGGACGCTCTCTGCTTTGTTCCATTCAGCCTTGGGCCAGCCAAATATGGACTGAAACCTCCACAAACTGTGAGCTAAATAAACCTTTCCTTCCTTCATTTTGAGTGTTGGGTATTTGTCCCAGCAATGAGCAAAAAGTAACTAAGACAGGTGCTCAATGGAATATGAATACCATGTTTTGTTTATCTGTTCACCTGCTGATGGGACATACAGGCTGCTTCCAAGATTTAACTATTATGAATTGTGCTGATATAAATGTGATTATTCCCTTTCTAGGTATCTTCTTGAAATAGTCAGGCAACCTATTATAGCGGTACATGCACAAACTTATTTTTCAAGCCAATAAAATGTTTATTTTACTCTACCGAGACTAATGATTCAAGGAGAGTGAAATGACATTATGGACAGCCTTGTCCAAGATTAGCAAGTTTGATGCTAAGCTACCTTAAGTAGCTTCCCCTATCATTTCTGTTTGTCTTTAATCTATATTCATAAAGAAGTGACAGTAAAGTTTTGAAAGTACAAATTCAAATGTGTCTCTCCTCTGGTAAAAAATGACCTGCTGCTTACAGGATTTGGTTTCAATGAGGCTCAGGCACATCACTCTGTGCCCAGGGGCTGGCACACACCAGCCTCTGCTGGAGTGTCTTTTCTCTCCTACTACACATGGGTTTCTGTTTAAACCCTGCTTCCTCCAGGATGCCTGTACTGAGTTGGCAAGCATGATGCAATGGAATGGTTGAGTTTTCATATCCAATTTTTCCTTCAGGTCCTTTTCTCTATTTTGGTACTGTACTATTGATGATTTGTGTCTGTTCCTTGTAAAAACATACGAGAATCAATCAAAAACAATGACAACTAAGACAAACTGATAAATTGGCTGGGAACCAAAAATCAAACTTTTCTAATGTAATGAAATAATCACTTCAAAACACAACAGGGAGCTGGGCCAGCTACTGAGAGGATCCCAGCTACTCCAGAGGATAGAGTAGGAGGATCAAGAGTTCCAGGCTAAGGGTTGGCCAAATAGCTCAGTGGATTAAAGTGCCTGCAAGCAGGCACAGGGGCCAGAGGTTCAATTCCTGGGCCTGTAGTGCCAGCCCCAACCCCGAGGCGTGCTGAGACCACAAATGAGAGTGAGTGTGGTGGCACATGCTGTAATCTCAGCTCTTGGGAGACTGTAAACGAGCGGATCATTGTAAGTCCCATCTAGTAGTGAGACCCAGAACACTCTGTGCCCCCCCCCCAAAAAAAAAGAAAAGAACCTGACAACTCTTTTCTGGGCTGGCCTGACAACTCAGCAAGACTCTATCTCAAAATAAAAATTTAAAAAGAGGCTGGAGCTTCAGACTTAGTTCGGTGGTCAAGTATTTACTTAACTGAGGCTCTGGGTCCCATACTAGCAACCCCCAACAAAACCAAATGCAAAACCAAGCTGAGTGCAGGTGAGGCTAACCAGTTATAACAGGAACAAGAATACCTAGAAATACCTTTCACTAATAAGAGACATAAAAAGGTACAAAAAAGGAAAGTCTAAATAAAGGAGAAATGCCACCTTGAAGCACAGAAAGATTCAAAATTGACAAATTCTTTCCTGAAAGCAACAGAAACTTACACAGGCCTATTTTCAAGATAAAGTCTAACTCTGAGGAAGAAACTACCACTAGCCTGTGGATGTGACTGGGTTCATGTACCTGAAAGGGTCTCTAAACAAAAAAGCACAGATTCCATAAAGTAAGGCATTTACTCTTCCAACTCTAGTTGGAAAAGTAGTGGCAATTAAGCTGCCCTTATAGCTTTGTGCTTTTTAAATCCCACAAAATGTTTATAGAGGGAACAGGCCAAAGGTATAGGAGATGGGACTTCCCAAATATTTAGCCAATGAAGAAATGGGGGAAGTGAATTCTGTGTGCCAGGAGTTAAAACTGGTTGCTGTAACTACTCTGAGTATGTCAGCCCTTGAGGTAGGCCAGCACCTGTTTCTGCAAGACTGAGAAATGGTCTCACTAGGTCCTCCATAGGATCTGTCTGCTGTGCACGGCAAAAGGAAAAGAAACTTGTTCCTCCTATTTCCTAAATCTGTACATTTAACCCAATACTGGTAAGAATTCCACTGGAATTCTTTCTAGAAGTTGAAAAAAATTATACAATTGGTTTTGGAGTATATTTTTGAAATGAAAGTAAGTGGTAGGATATATTTTAATGATCTTAAGAGGAAACATTTCAAAGCAACTAAAATTACAATGTATTCTATAAGAACATGTAACTGATCAAAGGAATAAGATAAAAATTGGAAATATTTTCTATTTTGATATAAAAATAGTATTTCAGATCAATGAAGACAGTAAATTATCTGGAAGTATCTAGTAATTGTACAGTATTGGGAAAGTTATAATTCCTTTTTAAAAAGTAATCTTATAGTATATTTAACAAATCTTTGCAACAAAAATTTTTATTTCATATAAAAGTAGTATGTTTCACTAGGATAAAGGAAAAGTACATTCTTATCTGGAATCCTATTACTTCACATGACTTATATCATAAATAATTTCTATGAATGAGATTTCCTGACATTCAAATATTTGCCTACTTGCTTGTAGGAAGCTTCTGTAATCTTTTCTTGCTAGCAATTGCAGTTCTTCGGAATTCTTCCCTTTCAGGTATTTCATATACCTTCCTTTTCAGGTATTCTTCATATAAGGCTGGATCATTATAGTAAGCAGTTAAGCATTACTTCAATGCAGTTTTCTTTTCGACACTTTACTACCATGATGATTCTGGAATCTTTTAACATTTGGTAAAATCTTGAACTTGTTCAGAACATCTCTCTCTGGCCTTTTCTCTCATTATTTTAGGAATCAAAGCATCTTTTTCAACATGTGTGAGATGGTGATCCTAGGATTCAGTGCCATCTGGGTGGGCAGAGAAAAGTGGCCTCCAGAGGCTGTGGGCATGGACAGGGTGGTGCAGGGAGGAGCCTGGCAAACGGGAGCACAGCCGCCTCTTTTCGGGAGCACAGCTGCCTCTTTTCGCCACTGCCTCTTTCCCCAAGAGGAGAGGAACGTAGCTGGCACCTTCCTTTTTCATATATTAAAACCAAAATAAGCTGGGCGTGGTGGTGCAGGCCTGTAATCTCAGCACTTGGGAGGCAGAGGCAGGAGGATCAGCGCAAGTTCAAGATCAGCCTGGGCTACAAAAGTAAGTTCAAGGCCAGCATGAACTACATAGTGAGACCCTGTCTCAAAAAGACAAGACAAAACAACAACAACAAAAAACAACCAAAAACCCTCCTGAAATGTCTTGGTTCTAATCCTGCATCTTCATATTCACCACAAACTCACCACCCCCAGCTTCTTTCATGATAGTCATTCTAAGCTTTCTATTCCTTATCCATCTCTCCTTCCTACATTAGGACCTTCTCATGTACAGTTCCTATGCCAAGATTTTCCCAGCTCCCACAGGACTACTCTTCCCTTGGCTCGTCCCACCCTAGGTCTTAGGAGATGGGTCCTCTGACAGGCTTTCCTGGATCTATTCCCTGACCCTGCCTACTTCACAGATTTCATCACACTCCACATGCATCCTCTTCTTTACTATGTTCTTTCTCTACTGACATGAAAATTCCAAGAGGTAAGTAACTTGTCTGGTTTACTTCTCCCACCACTTTATCCCTACTATTGTGTCTGGCATATATAAATGACATAGATAGATATTTGTTACAGCATGTGGAAAAGCCATTAGGAGGCAAGTTGGTTTTGGTGTCAAGTTTGGTCTCTCTTTAATCTATTTGGGGTTCACCTTTTGTTTAACTGAACCTGTGGTGTATCTGAATCTTAATTTCTGACACTGGGAGATAATCTGAGCAGTTAGTTTGAGGTCAGAAAACAACATGATTTCAGGTCTCACTTCAGATGTAAAATAAAGTCTTAGTGGCTAGCCATAGTGACACATGCCTGGGACCCCAGAATTCTGGAGGCTGAGGCAGGAGGATTACTTTAAATTTGAGGCCAGCCTGGGCTACATAGGGAAACCTTGTCTCTGAAAATCAAAACCAAAACAAAGAAATTAATTTTGAGCAAAACAAGTCTGGCACAACTAAACCAGTCTGGACACTACATATGTGTGATTAAAAATGGAAAAGAAAATATTCTAGTTAAATCATCAAAAATGCTGATGTATGGTCTGGGGAGATAGCTCCATGGCACAAATGCCTGCCTGGCAAGTGTGAGTTCAAACCCCAGTCTGCCCCCCCCCCCCAAAAAATGTAGATTATGTTCAGACAGGGTCTCACTAAATTGCTAAATTGGATAGGCTGGGGCTTGAATTTGTAATCCTCCTGCCTTAGCCTCCGAGCACTCTGGGATTACAGGTAAAAATGTTTGTTAAATGAAATATTTAGTCCAACAAAGTATTTTCAAACTATTATATATTTTGAAATAAATACACACTAGGAAAGCTAAAACTATATATCTACATCTAATCTCTATGTCTATATCTATATGTACCAGTACTTATGCTTTTGTGTGTGTGTGGGGGGGGGGCGTGTATTTTAGGGAAGGGACTACAGGGTGTTCAGAGTCTCACTACTCAATCGGAGTCGTAGTGATCCACCTGTCACAGCCTCCCAAGAGCTGGGATTATAGGCATACGCTACCACACCCCGTCTATGGTACTTACTCCTTACCAATTGGTTTTGAGATCTTTCTATATGGTCTGATTGATTGATTTAATGGGACCAGGGTTCAAACTCACGACCTTGCACTTGCCAGGCAGGCACTTGTGCCATGGAGAGCTATCTACCCAGCCCCTGTATGGTCTGTTTTAAAATATGCGTATGTTACTTTGTTTTCAAAATCTGTAATTTAATTTCTATCCAAGAATGTTTGCCTGTATTCATACAAATCAAATACTATGAAAAAATTGTAATGAAGAAGATCTCCTTATTGTTGGGTATGAGGGCTGTGCACTGAAGTTCTCAGGAGAAGCTGCAACTATATTAAAGATCCTGTGGATTTCTGGACCTTTGCTGACTAAAACACTATGATAGCAGAGAGATAAAATGTAGGTTGAGAGCCAAAATTACCTTGGGCTACCTTAGGCTCTTTAACAGCCATTTATCTTATTTTTTGTATCTAGTGTAACATTCTTGGGACTGTGAGGTAAACTTCTAAGAACCTACCACCAAACTTAGCAGATCTCTAGCCTCCACCAAGCCTAAAGCTAAGAATGCTATAATATTCTTTAAACTCCTACAGCTTGACTGACTGGAGCCACTGCTGCGGCTGTGATCCCTGTTGCAGGGCTTCTGCTGTCTGTCACCCTGGCACCGCTTTTCTGTCTGTGCACACAGACTTGCCCACTGAACAACTTCCAGTGATCTTTAATAAATGCAGCTGCCATCCATTTGCTGACTGGTGTATGCTTGCAATTTATTGCTTGCTATTGTCCACAAGGGCCTGATTCTACCTGCCCATCACATGATAACAATGGTGCTTCAGATCTGAGAAATCTTAAATCCATTATTAGTGATCATGTTTCCTTTGTTCTTTTTTGAACTCCAGTTAGCCAGAAGTTGGAACTTTCAAACTGATTATTCATCTTTTATGCATTCTATACTTTTTGCTTACTTTTCTCAGATTTTCTGTAGTTTTTTTTTTATAACTTTTATAACTTTTATAACTTTTTAAAGCAAATTATAGTATTTTTCTATGATGAAGAATAAAAACAATCGTTTAAGAAAGAAGTGACCACATAAGACCATACAATCACTTCATGTGGCCATTAAAGAATAACAGAGTAAGATGAAAAACATCATACAGTGATATTTCACATTGAGAACTTGTTAAAGAAAAAAGTCTGGATAGAAAAACAAATAGGAAATCATGGTTTAATACTTTCATTAAGTACTGATTAAGCCCCAGTGGAGCAGCAGAACTGAAAGTTTTCTCTCTACATACAGGTAAGCCTGTGCAAGAAGAACAGATAGGTGTAATGAAAGATATAAGAGGATGCTAAGGATAGCAGCAGTAACTAAGTGAACAGAAAAACTGCATTTAGATGAAGTCAAGAGTACAGATGCAGGGGCCTGGCGGGATAGCTCAGTGGTCTAAAGCGCCTGCTTGGAGAAGCTGGGTGGCTTCAGGGACCGCGGTTCGATCCCCGGCACCACATGCTGCACCAGCCCTGCTCTCGGGGTGGGCTGAGCTGGCCATGAAAATGAGTGAATAAACAAACAAGGGTTCTGAAATAAGAAAAAAAAAAAAAAAAAAAAAGAGTACAGATGCAGGGGGCTGGCCAGATAGCTCAGCAGACTGGGATTGGGGTTTGATCACAAGCATACTGTGTTGGTCCCCACCCCAGGAGCGTGATGAGACTGAGACTGCAACTAAGACTAGGGTGGTGGCATGCACCTGTAATCCCAGAGCTTAGGAGGCTGAAAACAGGAGGATCATTATGAATCTGATCTGTGCAGCGAGACCCTGTACTAAAATACAAAAGAAAAAATGGGTATAGACGCAGGAAAAGAAGAAAATCATCTCTATCTTGATTTGCTTAAAAGAAAAAAAAGGAGAGGCTTTGACATGACTTATAGGAAGAGGAGGGAAAGCTCTACATTTAGCACAAATCAAGGCCTTCATTTTTTGAGACAGTGTCTTGCTAAGCAGTTCAGGCTGCCTTTGAACTCACTATTTAGCCCAGGCAGCCTGAAACTTGCAGTGATCTTCTTGCTTTGGCCTCCCAAACGCCAAGATTATAGATTTGTACCATCATTGGAAGTGAAATATACATTTTGGAAGAGTCAATTAAAGAGACTAATGGAGAGAAATGATAGGGTAGTAGTGTCCAGCAATAAATAGCCAAGTTAAGTTATACTATATGCATTTGCACCTGGCTCAGTAAGTAGTGTTTAAGTTTTTCCTGTCATTGTTTGGGATCTAAAACAAAGAAATCAGATAGAAGAGCTACTACACTTCACCATGATCTTGCTTTACATTTTGAATGTAAATATCTCTAGAGTTGCCAGGCACTTTGGCACATACCTTTAATCCCAGCACTCAGGAGGCTGAGACAGGAGGATCAATGCTGAGTTCAAGGACAGCCTGGGCTATATTATGACCTTGAGGCTAGCCCCAACTATGTAATGAGCAAACTATGTAGTGAGACCTTGTCTTAACAAAACTAAACAAAGCAAAACACAATACAACCTCCCCAAAACTCTAGAGTTATTGGTAGTATACCTGAGGGCAGACAATAACCATATGAAAAACATATTTCTTTGGTCATTACTTTATCAAAGGTAATCAGATTGGTTTTCTTTTACTGTTCTAATAAATTACAAAAATGCAGTGGTTTAACACACACCTACCCTTTTCAGTTCTGAAGGTCACAAGTCAGGCTGAATTCCTCAGCAGAGGCTTCTGGGATCATTCAAATTGTTGTCTCAGTTCCTTGTAACTGTAGTCCTACAATCCCTGTTTTATTTTCTTGGTGCCTTTCAGTCAAGGGACCCCCCATCTTTGCTCCTAGTAGCTGCCTGTAATTCTTTCACATGTTTTCCATGTTATAGGAGAGTCCCTCAAATTTCTCTCTTCTAACACATGCCTGTCTTCTGCCTCCAAGTGGAAAAAGTCTTCAGCTTTTAAGTGGTCAAAGGATATAACCTGTCTACAATAGTAACTAAACAATCCTTATATGAAAGTAAATATGGGTATATTATGGAGTAAGCACAAACTTTACTTAAGAAAAAAAAGGGCGTGTAGCTCAGCGATAGTATGCTTGCCCAACAGAAGGCACTGAGTTTGACTCTCCTCCCCCAGCAAACACATACATTCAGATAAAGAGGGAGGACAGAAAGGAGAGGGAGAAGAAAAGGAGTAAGGGGAGGGAGGGAGACAGGAAGAGAGGGAGTAGGAGTGAGCAGAAGCAAGAAACAAGTACAAGAGAGCACATGCTTCAAAGAGGCACTGGGAGAAGCCATTCCCCCTAAGCTTCTCCAGGGTAAGCATACTTTTGTTTCACGTCTACAGGGATCTTCATGAAACTGAGTACCAGATGGTCCTCTCCAAACTATTTTCCTGTAGTTAATCTCAGTTAGTGGTTACTTCATCCTTCAAGCTACTGAGACACAAAACTTTGGTGCCATCCTCACTTCTCTTTCTTGCAGCTCATAACCCACCTACACCTTATTAGCTCTACTTTCAGGACTCATCCAGATAGCAGCCTCTTCTCATCAGTTCTGTTGGAACAACTATCTTACAGCACCTAGGTTTTTAAAAAAGTCAGCGGCTAGGCTAATCCTATTAAAACACATATACAGGAATCCTCCAATAGTCCTGAAGCCACAGGCAACAAACAATAAGTGACTAACAACCAACAAAATCTCTAATAAAAGTTACATGAACCTGGCCTCTTTGAAACTATAGCACTTTCATTTTCTCACTTGAAGCATTTCACAGCTTCTCTTGAGCACACATGAACAGCCGTTATGCTTTAGATAATTAGGTAGTGAAATAAGGATTATTTGGACACAGCACTACAAAATGTAATAGTTGGGGTCTGGGAAGATAGCTCAGCAGTCTAAGTCCTGCCTGCAACCACAAGGATCAGGGTTTTATCCTTGGTACCTCATGCTGTGCCAGTCATGCCCGGAACTTGCGCCTTGAAAGTGGACATGGTGGTGCATGCCTGTAATCCCAGAGCTGAGATTAGAGGAACACTATGCATCCAACCTGTGTAGCAAGACCCTGTACTGAAGAAATAAACAAAATAAAAAAGATTTTTTTTTTTTTTAAAAGTAACAACTGACCTGGTAATCAAGATGATAATGTAGACAACTGCTCACTCCCAGGTGGTGAGCACACACAAGGTGGGTGCCCGATATGGGGTTGACTTACCTCCCAGGTGGGCAGGACAGTGTGAGATTTCATCACTACCACCTGGCACAGCATATACTTTAAAATTTGGGAATTGTAGTCAGTCACAGTGGTGCAGGTCAGGTCTGTAATCCCAGTACCTTGGCAGGTAGAGCCATAAGCAGCACAAATTCAAGCCCAGCCTAATGACTTAGTGAGACCCTGTCTCAAATAAAAAGGACCGCAGATATAGCTCAATGTTTTGGATTCAACCTCAGCACCACAAACACAACAAAATTTAGCAATTTATTTCTACAACTTTCCATTTAATATTTCTAGATTGTGGCTGACTGGGGTAGCTGAAACAGTGAAGGGCAAGATGCCACTGGCTGAAAGCCCAGTCACTCTCTTGCACTCAGAACTTACTAGACCTGCAGGGCTCTACTGTGTACAAGCACCTGTCTGAACCTATCTTGAAGTTCTCTTCCTGCCCTCCTCCAGGCCAGCTACACTGGCCTCTCTTGCTCCCAAATACATCGGACACATTTCCCCTCAGGATCTTTGCACCTGATATTCTCAATGGAATGTTTTACCCAAATGGCTTTGTGGGTACCTTATTTCCTTATTCTCTCATTTCCTTCAGATTCTTATTCAAAAATCAGCTTCTGAAGCAAGATCTTCTCTGCCCCACTATAACTAAACATTTTACTTCTCCCTCCTCTAGTCCTCATCACCATTTGTTTTCTAAGTGTTTAAATAAAGCTTATTTCCTTCAATATTTTATTATGAAATATCTGGAACAAATAAACTGAAAGAATTCTACAACTAAACAGCATACACTCACTCCATATATCCTTCAATTAGTGTCTATTCACTTTACTGTACATCTGTCCAACCACTGAGTCATCTTTTCTGATGGCTTGTAAAATAAGTTGTACATCATCAATAACCTTTCTCAGTAAATGCTTTAGCATGTACACCATTAACAAGTTCCAGTTAAGTCTCTGGCTCAGGAACATTGAAGCTGTGAACATGACAGGCATATGTGCAAGACTCACTGCGTTGGGTTACAAATGAATTTGACTCAAGAACATTCTCCTGTAAGTCAGGAATGTACTGTATTAGTTTCTAGTTTTTAAAAGGCAAAATTTACAGAGTGAAATGTAGCACAACTAAGGTACTTGTAACAAATGAACACACCTGTGTGATACCATCCCTTGCAAAGATATAGAATTTTATTATCACTCTAATACATCCCTTCAGTCTCTTCTCAGTCAATCTGCACATTCTAATCCTTCCAGAAATCTAGATATGACTGTTTCTACCACAGCTTACTTTCGTGAGTTCTACAATGTCTTATTAATGGAATCGTACAGCTGTTGTGTAAGGCTAGTTTTAGCTGATAGGCTAGTTCATTTCATTCCAGAAAAACTGGCCAAATGTTAGAAATTTTCACATCTGTTTCTGCTGTCCAATGTCATGTGCCACAACTTGTACCTGTTTATCAGCTGAGTGGTCTTAACTGGGCATCGTAGCACATGCTTGTAATTGCAACACTTTGTGGAGGTGGAGGCAGGATTATCACCAAAAGTTTGAGGCCAGCCTAGGCAATATAGTGAGCTCAAGGCTAGCCACAACCAAATAGTAAGATCCTGTCTCAAAAAACAAAACAAAACAAACAAGCAAGCATGGTAATAAATATAATTAGGATACCTTCTACTATTACTCCTCTAAAGCAGGGGTTAGCAAAACACTGCTGTGGAAGAAATCCTGCTCAAATCCATTTTTATAAGCTACCCCCTATAACACATCATAGCTTCTCATTTCAGTACTGTATGTGGCTGATTTCAAGCCATAATGGCACAGTTGAATGAGTATTACACTGGAGAGTAGTTCACAAAGCCTAAGACATTTATTATCTAGTTTTTGCAGAAAAAAAAAAAATCCCTGCTGATTCCTGTTCTAAAAGGTGTTATGCTGCTACTAAGTTATTTTTTATCCATTATGTACAAAAAGCAATTCACCTTGGACATACAGCTAACTTCTAGTCTCCTTAAAAAGCCAGGATTTACCATCATTTTGCTTCCTTTTAGACAAATTAAACTAATCCTGAATGGGGGCTCAGATTCAGGGGGAGCACTAAGCTCTGAAACATTCATGTATTTCAAGGGAAAGGGGAAAAATAGTGTAGAAGAGACTTTTTTTTTTTTTTATCTTTTTGAGACAGGGTCTCGCTACGCAGTTGAGGCTGGTCCTGAGCTCACTTTTGTAGCCCAGGCTGGTCTCGAACTCGCACCAATCCTCCTGCCTCAGCCTCCCGAGTGCTGGGATTAAAGGCGTGAGCCACCACACCCGGCTCTAAGATGCCTTTATCTTATGTCTTAGGAGTAGTTTTACATCTGCTGGATCAAGATTTGCATGAAACTGGCACCATTTATTCCACAAGTCAATACATATGCCCCCCCCGCTTTTTTTCCTTTTTGAAACAGGGTTTCACTATGCAGTTCAGGCTGGCCTTGAGCTGACTTTGTAGCCCAGGCTGGTCTTGAATTTGCAATAATCCTCCTGTCTCAGCCTCTCAAGTGCTAGGATTATAAGTAAGCACCACCATACCTGGCCTCTATGCCTATTATTATGTAAGCCTGGCTAACATGGATTTTGAATCATTTCCAACCTATTACAGAAGGTCAAATACTTGCATTTTTCAATCACCACTGAGTGCTAGGTTATGGTTGTGGCTTCTAACTCAAAAATACTAGTTATCTACAAAACAGGTGACACTGTGCACATCAGGTGATGGGTACTGTTCAGAAAGAAATGTCACACAAAGGTTACCATGGCAAAACTCAAGAGTTTACAATGATAGGGTGCATACTATTATAGTAAACAAACAAGGGCAAGATAACTGCTATGAAAATCCATGTGTATCCTGAGCATATTAAGCACTTTAAGAGTCAAGATAGCTTCCTAAAATGTGTCATGGAAACTGATCAGAAAAAGGAGGCTAAAGAAAAGATACCTTTGTTCAGCTGGAGCCTGCCCTGTCCAGAGAAGGAAGCTTTGTGAGAATATGCAGCAATCCGAGGTACGTAAGTGGCTCCTGCCTTTTAGCACCTACTAGTGGCTCAGGAGTTCAAGGCAGTGCTTATAAAAAAAAGCACCCTGAATTGTAAGGATAACTCTCTTAATTCAGCAGGTGTGTAGTGCCTTACCTTAGTGAAATGGACACTTTCAACATTCTCAATGTACCTAGTTAGTTGTGTTAGGTCTTCAGTCTTCAGTGTTTTTCTTGGTGAAAGATGAGAGGTGCTGTGCAGGTGTATACCCAAATGGCCAAATATTTATGTAATATTTGTATTAGTTTGGAGATCCATGGGAAATGCTATGTCTAAATAAATGGAAAGCAGTGCATAGCATTATGATTAAATAAATTGCTTAAAACCACCTATACAAAGGGGCAACAGAGACATAACTCAGTGCAAAACCTTGGATCTCATCCCTAGTACATCAACCAACCAACCAATCAATGAAACCAACAAAACCAACCAAACAACCATATTCTAATTGCAAAGGGGTAATCATGGTTGACATCCCTCTAGACTTTTGTTTTTCCCTCATCACCTCTCTTCCACAATTCTAAAGAGCATAATTTCTCTGTGGCATGGGCCATATTTTTATTATTTTTCTGACTTCTAGATATGTTGCCTTGTTAATTAAATAGATTTAGTTTTATCTTTTTTTTTTTTTTTTTTTTTTTTTTTAGCAGGACCAGGGTTCAAACTCACAACCTTACGCTTGCCAGGCAGGCACTCGTGCCATGGAACTATCTCCCAAGGTCCTAGTTTATCTTTTTAACTACAAATTAACTCATTATATGACTGCATCATCACTTTGTCTGACAATTGCAGATATTTAGTTCTCTAATGATGGACATTTATTTTCCACAATGATAACATTCTTGTTAATAAACAATCTTGCATAAGACAAGTAATACATTTTTGTAGAATAAATCTTTAAGTGAGAAATTGAGGGTCACAGGGAATATTAATTCAAAAATTTGGTAAAGCAAGACCAAATAAATACTTGGCTCCATAAGAGGGAGAAAGCAATAAAAAGGCTCAAGATGTAATATGTATATGCACCAGTTTCCTATGAAGAATGTATTTATTATAATTTGCAAACATATATCAATAAAAAGGGAAAATACATTAAGTCAGGCCCACAAACATCAAGGAATGTAGACAGTGGTTCTCAATCTCAGCAGTTTTGCTCCAAATGTCTAGAGACACTTTTGGTTGTTACATCAGGGGAGGTGCTACTACATGTAATGGGCAGAAACCAGGGGTGACACTAAACAACTTACAATGTATCAGACAGCCCCTTTATCTGCATATAAGGAAGACCTAGCCAGTCTAATTCACTCAATAGTGTGCAGGCTGAGAAACCCTGGTCTAGGATTGTGTCATACTGGCTGTAAGAGCTCCCTTAGAAATATAGAGAACAACTATAATTTATACTTTCATATTGTTTGTGGTTTCTTATTGGAATGGATAAGCTCCAGTTTAAACACTTTCATGCACAATGAAGTCTGAGATGAAATCAATCCCTATGGCTTCTAACATTGTTTCTATCCTTGGGGACAAATTGTGTAAATTCCTTTAATCTTCTTTTGAG
Organism: Myocastor coypus; assembly: GCA_004027025.1. NCBI lineage: Eukaryota > Metazoa > Chordata > Mammalia > Rodentia > Myocastoridae > Myocastor > Myocastor coypus. The sequence goes on along the minus strand of PVJA010007121.1, from coordinate 2,715 downwards.
TTTATCTCAGACAGCTCTCTGAAATGTTCTGGATGGGAAACAGTTTCCAGCCACTTATCAATCTGATTGTCACTGAACAACAAAGTGAGGAACATTAAACTCTAGTTTAGTACCATGATTTTCAAAGAATGGAATTATAATCTTCCCCATTCTATACAAACCAGCTCAAATAAAGTTTACTAAAATACTTTTAGTATTTTAGTAAGTTTGGTTAAGTTTAGTAAGTTTACAAGTATGGGTTTTCCATACTTGCTGCAATTAATTTTTACCTAACCTGCCCTACTCCTGCTTTTAATTTTTTATCCAATGAACTGAGAGACCTATTCCTTATTCCTCTAAGAGTATATCATCCTATACTTAGAATACAATTTTTTTATTTTTTGAGGGGGCAGGGACTCACTATGCAGATCAGGCTGGCTTTGAACTTGATGTGATCCTCCAGCCTCAGCTTCCCAAGTGCTGGGATTACAGGCATCTGCCACAACACATAGCTTAGCATACAATTAAATTATAATGTTGTGTCACACTGGCTGTTGCGATTGCTTTAGTCCTGTGACAATGCACTTAAAAATCACCTAATTGGAGAAGCTATTTTAGATTTTTATTAATGTCCCTCCAACAAACATCTAGTGAACACTTATCCCACTATACTGATCAATGAGATCAATAAAACAAGATACAAAAGGCTTAGACTTAATGGTCTACAAAGCTTTTACTGATAACCTTACTGAATGATCTTTCGTCCTTACAACCTACAAAAACAATGATTTCAATTTGTAGAAGTACTTACAGTGCTGTTTTATAGTGAAGGCTTGGATGCTACTGACCTCTACCCCCCTTCAATTCTCTTCTCTGGGAGTCAATCTAAGTGGATGTTAAATAAACGAATAAATATACTTTACCACTGCTACTACATACAATACTACTGCTACTACCTGCCAACAAACACCTGCAACAGGAGTTTTTACTCCCTACATCACAAAAAATAAAAGGCACCAACAACTCTGAAACATACTCCAAACGAACTGAATTTCTACACAAAGGCATGGTTAGATAATTCTTTACCCACGAATAATATATTACAGAAGAGACTCATGGATGCACATGGAAGATGATATAATGTTGAAGAGGAAACAACTCCAAAACAGTGGTAAAAGTAATTTTTCTTAGGAAAATCAGCACACTCCCACGTCGCTCACTTCATGAGGAAGGCTTCCGCATAGAGCAGGTTGGGGGCTCCCACGTGCGGAATACTCCACGGCAACGCCGGGGCTTCGGGTGCTGCGACGCCCCGGCCTACCCCCGCACGGACCCGTTGTCTCCTCGGTCGCCCACCCGCTGGAAGCGCCCAGAGGCCTTGGATCGGCCCCGCCAGAGACGCTTTGGAGAAAGGCTGAGGAAGGTGAGGCAGGTAGGCGAGTTTTTCCGAACCCGAAACACTCATTCCTATAGAATCACGGCTATCAGCCACCACGCGCGGCTTCGGAACCCCGCTCGCCAGGGTCCAGGGTTGGGGCCCAGGGCCCGCCCCCCACTCCTGCCTCAAGCCCTCGGCAACGCGGCCCCACCCCTCCCCGCCGGCCGCGCGCCGCCTGTTCCAAGCCGCGCCCTTAGCTGGCAGTGGCCTGAAGTATCGGTACTCTGGAGGTGGCACCAGAGCTACTGGCCGCATCCAGAAGACCGAGGAGTGGGGCTCCCATACCTGTACTTTCCTCCGCCCAGCCGTGTTCTGCCGGTGATGGGCCGCCATCTTGCATGTTGACACTTCTACGTCACTTCCGGAAGGGGGGGTACTGACTGCCGGATGTCCCGCCCTTTTCCGTTTTGGTAGGGTTGGGCGGGGGAGTCTGTGGTACGTAGGGAGTGTCCTTTCAAGGTGCGATTCGTTGGCGTGGCCCTTGGTGTGGTAGAGGCTTCTATAAACTAGACCATAGCGCTTGTATAAAGTTAATGGAGAGTTGGGAGGATAGCTTGGTGGTCTAAGAACATGGATAATGAGCACGAGGACCGGGTTCGATGGGCAGTACCTCATTGCTGTGTGAGCCACCAAAACCGGGCGTGGTGGCTCAGGCCTGAATCCCAGTGCTCAGAAGGCTGAAACAGGAGAATCTGAGTCCGAGTTGCGTAGCAAGGCCCTGTAACATGTTAAAGATTAAAAATTATTTAAAGTTAGTGGTAATAGGGCCATTCCTTAGAGCTGAGGGAGCAGCCTTAACCTGGCTCCGTGTGGGTGACCCTAAATCATTGCTTGTGCTGCTTACCTAGCTAGCACCTCGCCAGGTCTTGAGAAAGTAAGCAACTGAAAGAATTGATAATGCTTGTTTTCAGCTTTTGAAGTCTGTGCCAAAACTCCTATGTAACATAAAAAGTCTGGCATTCTTTGTTGACTCATTTCTGTATCCATCAATTATAGGTATTGGGTTTTACTGAGTCAGTAAAACCTTTTGCAAGTGCCACCGGTTGCATAGTGATGGTAATGTGCCAGGGTGTTTAGAGTACTCGCAAGTCAGCCTACCCCACCTCAAGTCATTCATGCATGGTAGGTCCAAGTCCTAACTCAGCCTTTGGGTTTGGAAATCCACATCAGTTCTCTGAGACCCCCACATCTTAACAGATATCTTTTCATACTAGATACTGAGCACTTTGTAGCTGTGTTTCTTTTGGGGCTTAACGTTGTTTCAGCATTTCCGGGCAGTACATATTATTATTATTATT
>PVJA010007120.1:44673-70134 GCA_004027025.1 Myocastor coypus | reverse complement strand
GAGGGGGTAGCCGAAGGGGAGGCAGATGCTGTAGCATTTACACCATGCCCACTGCTGTGTAAGCTGGCACCCCCACTCTGCAGCAGCTTATCGCAATCATCCCTCGTGATTAGAGCCTCTTGCTTTCTCTTTGTAGAATGAAGTCAGATTTCCCACACGGCATGTTTCTGATTCTATCAGGTCAATAGGCTGATATTGTTCAGAGATTTTCTCTGAACAAGGCTTTTAAAAGACATGGTCATAAAATCTTGAATAATTGTTCTCTGAGTAGCTCTTAAAGATGTCTGAGTCCACCCTCTGCATCTTCCTGGGGTGGCCATGGACTCGCCAGAGCTGCAGAGGTGGTTGGTGTCTAAGCAGGAACAGAGCCAGGGCTCTGGTCTGTGACTCCTGAGTGTATCTCCATGTAGATCAGTGGCTTCCGGGTGTCTCTTTCCCAGCCAGGCTGAGTGTGCCGACTGCCAAGGAAGCTTCACTCCTGGTCCCAGCTGGTGCCATCCATACAGGGGGAGAAGGAGGTGCAGACGGGTGGTCCTGCCCCTCCAAGTCCAGCTGCGGTGGTGGCTGCTCCATTCTTGTCCGCAGAACACCTCACATATGGGCAGGCCGACAAAGCCTCGGGCTCCGGTCCCAACTCTGCCACTTCCTCGGTGTTACATACTGAGTCAGTTACTTAACCTCTCGGAACTCCAGACTTCCTTTTAGGACAGGGAGCTGATGAGGTCAGCCTTGACACTCATTTTGAGAATGGGGTGAGGTAGTGAAGGTTCAGAGCCCAGGCTCCGATCTCTGTACCCAGGGGCTCCTCCTCCCTTGGAAGTCATTCTCTGGCGGAGTCGCTGGGCCCCAACCCCGGAACCCCTGCCTCTCCCATCCCAGACCCTGGGTGTTCCTGTTAACAGGGACTCTCTAGGCCCATGAACTGTGCTAAGGACTTGTGCATCACCTTGAATCTTTGGAACCACTGCGTGACGTGGATTCTGTGGTTGTCATCACTCTACAGATACAGAAACTGAGACTCAGGTTCCTCCAGCCCAGCACATACTCCTGGGAAGAGCTGGAGCCTGGGCTGGGGCAGAAGCAGACGGAGTCTGTGCCTGGGTCTTGGATCTCTGGACTAGGAGGAGCTTAATCAGTGTTTCCCCTGCCCCAAGGAGGCTGCCTGTCCTGGAGTCTTCAGCCCCTCTGCAGACTCTACACAGCTCTGAGATTCTAACTGTAAGATGCATCCAGGATCCTTTACACCAAGTCCAGAGGCCAAGGGGCCACGGGAACCTCAAACCTTCCCAAGTCATCTGATGGATGGGTCACACTGGTCCCTGGCTCCCTGGTGTCCTCAAATGGGCTTCTGCTGTTTGCTCTAAATCAAACTGAGTGGAGGCAGGAGAGAGAAAGCTCCGGGACTCTGGCCATGGGCCACCAGCCTCTCAGAAGCTGCCTGGGGCCCTGCACAGCTCTGTGGCTCTGCCCAGGGAACCCTAGCCAGGCTTTGCAACCCAGCCTGAGCTCACAGAGGTAGCTCAATAAAGAGAATTTTAAAGCCTTTTAATACTTAGCAGGGAATCTATCCTTTGCCAAAGCACCAATTAAAGGGACAGGCCTGTTCAACATGACTTTATTACTATCATTTTATCTGCAACAGGAGGTAGAGGAAAGACGCAGGCAGCAAGGGCCTGGGGACCTCTAGCTCAGCCTCCTCAGACAGGGACAGCACAAGAGGCACCGGGCGCCTGCCTCCTCGAAGGCTCCAGAGAGGCCAAAGAAGTCTGACTTCAGCCCTCCCCTGGGAGCTTTCACAGCAGCAGAGGGGACAAGATAATGGAGAGGGCGGTCAGAGAGGGCTCTCTGGAAACAGTGGCTGGGCTCTGTAAGGTGGATAAAGTCAAGGGCAAGTAGACAGGGAGGGGAGGGCGTCTCTGCCAGAGGCCCCCCAGGGGCCAGACAGGGTCACCGTCCCAATCATAATACTGGCTAGGCACTTTCTGTGTCTGGAAACTGTGCTAAGCACTTTACACACAGTCTCCAATCTCAGGCCACCCTACAGCATGGATTCTGTCGTTACTGGCACCGTTTTGCGGTTACAGAACCGGCTTCAGGTCCCTCACCCAGTCCCTATTTCTGATAAGTGCTGGTAGCCAGGCCTCAGGGCCTTTCTTCTTAACTTAAGGCTGAAAATCAAGGAAAAAAGTGGGAGGGCTTGGGGTACTGCAGCTGTGGAGTAGGTGAAGTTCGCCTCCACGATGCCCACTGTCCCCATTTCAACCTGCTCTGCCCATTCACTCACTGGGTCTGGGGCCTCCCCTTCTCACCTAGCCTGGCCTGGACTCTGGTCCCTCTTGTCAGCTGCCTGTTCTTTGATTCTAGTAGATTCCCCTGAAACTATGTCACTCCCATGGGAGTGTCTGTCAAGTAGCCTTCTTGGGTCTGGCTGACGGTCATGAGCTCCTGATAAATCACCAGATGGGCAACTGCCGGTGCGGCCTCTAGGCATGGAGTACCAAGCAAAGAGCCTGGCAGCACTGCCCCATTTCTGGGACCTTCCAGAGAGTTTTGTCCATGCCCAGGGCTCATACAAGCGTGGTGATCATTCAGCTGTTTGTCCTTCCACCAACCTGTTCATCCACCCATCTGTACCTACCTACTCCTCCATCCATCCATCCATCTATCTAAACATCCATATAACCATCTATCCATCTATCTATCCATCCATCCATCCAACCATCCATCCATTTGTCTAACCATCCATCCATTTATCTAACCATCCATCCATTTACCTAACCATCCTTCTAACCACCAATCCATCCAACCATTCACCCATCTATCTTTCATTTTTTCATTCCTTCATTCCTTTTGCATTCGTCCAACCAGCCATCATCCTTTTATTCATCCACAAGCCATCCATCCCCTGTCCTTCTTCCTGTCCATACTTTTTATTCATCTATCCACTCAGTATGTATTTTTGAGACAGTGACTCCATGCTCCTCACACTGAGCCCTGAGCACTGTCAGCTGGAACTTTATAGAGAGCTTGGGTTCATCTTCTCTTAGGCTTTGCTAGTGATAGGTACTCTGTACCCATAAGGTGAAGTCTATTCACCCTAGGAAAGTGACAACGAGCTTGGCCCTGCCCACACCCGGTCTGCTAGTCTACAATCCTTTGCTCTGTGGAGACACAGATAGAGATGGATCTCAGAACCTGTATTAAGGGATGAGAAACAGACCAGGAAAGAGGACTGAGCCTGTGGATAATGCGTGGGAATCTGGAGCCAGACCTCAGCCCACTCCCCAGGAGTCCTAGGGGAAGCCCAGTGGCCTTCCTTGAAGCCCCTGCTAGGCTCATAGATCTGTCCCTAACCATCCCAGGCAGAGCAGCCTTTGTCCAGCCTGACATGGCTGTTACACAGCTGTAGTTGCAGCCTGACTGTAACGTATGCGACAGGCCACTCAGACAGCAGAGCAGCCCGGAGCCTCTTCACTCTGAGGCCATCACACCCTCCCCTTGGCCTGTGCCCCCTCCCCTTATCTCTGTATCTCTGTCTGGTTCTGTTCCAACTCATATCCTCCCCTGTCCAGGCCACTTCACTCTAATTTCTGTCAGTGCCAGTCCCCATGCCACCTTTGAATGTGTCCCATGCCCTCCATGTGGAGTCTCCAAGTGCCAAGCCACCCACTTCGATGACTGCCACTCCCACGTTAGGGCCTCTGTGGGTCTCCATCCTGCATGAGCTGCACGACTGCTGGAGGAAACTTGCAGGGGCAGGCAGGACCGAGCCTGCCCTGCAGCAGCTGGCCATTTGGCTGTGGGATGGCATCCAGGGCCATGTAATGCTTCCGCCCTCTGTCACACAGTGCTTCTGTTCTGAGTGTTCCTGATACCCTGTGTCCTCAGCATCAAAGCACTTATTAAAGTGAATCCTAATCTCTTATTTCATTGTCCACCATCACTGCTGGAGTCACAGGGATTAGGGCTCAAATGGCTTCTAATTTCCCAAAGGAAACCAGGAGCTGGGCCCATAGTCACACAGAGAGGCAGGCAGGTGGGCAGGCAGTTCCCAGGCCAGCTCTGGCACTGTCTGTGAGCTCTGCATCCCGCGTCCCATGGAGGAGTGGCCTCATTCCAATGCCACCTGGAGCCACCCCTTGCTCCCTCCTGGAGAGAAAGCCCTTGGTGTGTCTTCATCCAGGGTCAGCTCCCCCTGGAGGACCTGTAGGTTATCTGGGAAAGCACTACCCTGGGAGCTGGGGCTGTCGTCTCCTGAAGCCACACCCACCTTTTAGCATCAGGCCCACTGTCTGCAAAGGGGCGAGGGCATCACGGCAGCAAATAACTGAATGAAGACTGTCTCTGTGCACCGGCCTCCTCTCCTCCTCCTCTCCCTCCATCCCTGCCTAGCAAGGAAATGGAGACCCTGGCTCCAGTGCCTGCCAGGCCAACCTGCTCCCCAGCTCTGCTCCCAATCATGCCGGGAACCCACTTTCCATCTCCGCAGCTCCCTGTCTCCGTGGCTCCCCCTTTCCTCTCAAACCCAGCCCCCTTGGTAATATTGGATTAGCCCACTTTCTTAAAAGCTGATTTTCTATTTGCATAATCCTCCCCTCTTGGAGTTCTGAGGCCCTAGGTGATAAGCTGATGGGCTGAGGCAGTCAAGCACATTATACTCATATTCCGAACAGCCTTTGAAAGTGGAGGAAGTTATTTTTTGAAGAAGACATACACTTTACTTTATCTGCACGGTGCCTCTGACCACGAGTGCCATCCGAGCGTTGGGAGCTCTCGCCTGTGTTTCCTGGAATGCATGAATCTTTATCAAACTGCAGCAGCTGGGATGGAAGTCAGCCCTATGGAAGGACTTCCTGATAGAAGGCCCAGGCACAATGTGTAGGAAGGCCCCTGAGAGTGACAGTGTGTTCCATTGTATGTAGATGTGGCACGTTTCCATCTGCTGTTGCATTTTGTTTTTGTTTTTGTTGTTGTTTTTTCCACCATAAAACAGTAGAAGGAAGAGGGGCAGACACATTTCCCCTGTAACAGAAGAGACCAAGACCATGGAGGCTCTGAGAGGGCCTACGTCACGTCACAGGGGGAGATGCAGCAGGAACGCCCGACTCTCATTCCTGACGCCTGAGTCACTGAGCTCACTCCCAGGCGATGACGCTCACAGACTGCCCCGTTCTGTGGCGCAGGCCCCAAGCCACAGACCAAAGAAGAGAGACTGCACACAGTGAACTTTTACTGAGTGTGTGCTGTGTGCCAGGCCCGTACATCACGCCTGGGGGCGTCCAGCGTAGAGCGCTGACGCATACGAGAAGGGCAGCACAGAGGAAGCCAGTGCCAGACGATGGGTGCCGGGACCCGAAAGCTTCCTCCCCCCTCACTCTCCCTAGTCCTTGTCTGGCCAAGGGGCCGCACTGCAGCCTGCTGCTCCCCTAAGTGTGAGCTGGAGCCAGGCTGCTGGGCGGCCAACCTCCACCTACCCGATTTGTACATCGCCTTGTGCATCCCCGGAGAGACCCAAGTCCATTGTCCGGGAAGGAAGCAGTCCCGGGCAGCTTTTCCTGTTCCTCCAGGAAGGTCTTGCTTCTCAACACTCCCGAAGGCTTTCAATTTCCTCCAGTGAACCCCACACCAAAGATGCACAAACAAAGGCAGGAAGCACAGGAAGAGAAGGGTCCCCTTGTCTGGGACTTTGCTGGTACCCCCCCCCACCCCCACACACAGGTGGCTCCTAGGGGGTGTTTGGGAAACAGGCTCTGCCCACTACCTGCCCTCTCCTCTTCTCTGTCCAGCCTGACAAGAAGCAGGATATCCCCAAGTCCAGAGGAAAAGCTCAGTGGCCCTTGAGGGCAAAGGGGATTCTGAGTCCTTGGGTTTTAGTAACCTGGACCTTTGCTGTTGGTGCTGTTGGCAAAGCCAGGCAGGAGGGTGGGAAGGACCCAAGGCTGGGAACAGGAAGCCCTGGGGTTTCCACGGCACTTGTGTCCTTCGTCCACCATTGGCATATATGTGGATGTTTCAGTAGAGTGAGGAGGTGTCTGACCCACCTCCGAGTCCCAGCCCCCCATTTGCTCCACCCTATGGAGACCCTCTTGCCCCACCCGTGCTGTGGGGACATTTCCTCCCGTGCAGTCTGTGAGAACCCGGCACTCACTGCAGCCAAATTTCCAGACCTAACACACACGCAATCCTCCTCCTATCCCCTCACCCTGACCTGGTTTCTATGGAAGCTTTCTGCACCAGATCCAAAGGGTGCAGGGCCTGAGTGCTCATCTGAAGTTACTGGTGGACAGAACCAGGCAAAAAGCCAGGTCAGCCCCATCCTCCTTCCCTCCCTCTTTCTCCCCTCCACTCAGCTGGGTACCTTTGGGAAGCAGGTAAAATACTAATAAATATTGAAAGCAAAGAAATGGATCTGGCTGCTGAGCCACTGGCTGAATAAATAAAAGCAAAAGAGGAAAAAGATCACCCCAGGCTGGGTGCCTGCTGGTTGCCCTCAAGGCCAGGACTTGTCACCATGAGGCCTACAAAGCAGGGAAGTTAGTTTATGGCAAAGCCATGAGCTCTGGGGCCAGGCCAGCAGGTGTTTGCATCTGGATTCTCCCTTAGGGCCTCTGTTGGTGCAGAAGGGCACCAGTCTGAGCCTCGATCTTGTTATCTGTAAAACAGAGAGAGCCAAGCCCTCCTCATGGAAAGAATCTGGCGAAGCCCACAACATCTGTAATTTATAGAAACTAATTTCCCACCCGCTCCAGACCTTGAAACCAAAGAAGGGCTATTGATTAAGTTAGCTGTCTCCCAGGATCACATAGACGGCAAAGAGGCCTGGGAAAAGCCACGGGGCTTGGTGCCCCCAAAGTGCCTGGTAGAAATTCACCCGTGAGCTGCTTGCACCTCTTATCTCTACCTCCCCAGACCCCTCCCTGGGACCCTCAGCAGGGACCTCCCTCTTGACATTTCACATGGAAGGCTGGAGAAGAAGAGCCAGAGGGCAGAGGGCCAGGAAGGACAGTGGCGGGCAGTGCCAGGAGAAGAGGCCTGGCACACAGGCAGGGCACCTCAAGGAGCTAAGGAAGGATGTGATAGGGATGGCATTCTCAGGTGGCAGGGACAGGAAGACAATGCCCAGGTGGACTCCAGCTGTGTGTCTTGCGCAGCGTGTGATTGGCCAGGTCCCTCGGTCTCTCTGAGCTTGTGTTCCCTCTCTCAAGTGGTCTTCAGAGCTTGCGCCTTGTGTGACAGAAGGATGTATTTAGCAGAAGACAAGACCCTAGTGTGCTGGGAGGTTCGATCAGTATGTACAGTGAAAGCTTAAAATTTAACAACATATATTACAATAACAGATATATTACCATTAAGGATCGCCGGTCCAAACACACTTAGCCCTCATTCTTACTGATTTCTTCTGGAGCAGGTCTGGAAGTCCTCTCGCATGAGTATCTTTACAAGGTGTGATAAAAATGCTAAGTGCCATCCAGGGGAAGGGCAGGCTTGTGAAACACCACAGAGTGTCTTCAACCACCTTCATCACCAGCTCCGGCCCCACGTGACTATTGGCTCTTCCCCAAAGCCAAGATGACCATGAAAAGTAAACCTTTTCACACAGTCAGGATAGCGAAGCAGGGAAGGAGGGGTGACCCCAGAGCTGCTTTGGAAAGCGACAAGAATCACGGGCATAAGCACGTTCAAAGGGGCTGGGGAGATAGCTCCATGGCACAAGTGTCTGCCTGGCAAGTGCAAGGTTGTGAGTTCAAACCCTGGTCTTGAAAAAAAAAAAAAAGTTCAAAAAAAAAAAAAATAAGTGAGTTCAAAGTAAGGGGGAGGGTTTTGGGGGAATTCCCAGCCATGCATCTTTCACTGTAATAAATTAAGCCACTGCATTTTGCCATCACAGCTGTGTCTGGCACAGGGAACGGTCTAAGGTGTAGCTTTCTTTCCTTTGGAGTTGGAAGAACACAGAGAGGATGACTGAAGACATGGAAAGGGCAGCAAGGCCGATGTTATGGCCTTTATCTATGTCCCCCAGCAGCCTTGGGCTTGGCGGTGGTCCCTGACTAGGAGTAGGCTACTGGGAGAAAGATCCAGAAGGGGAGATCCTCACACCCAGTGCTTCCTCTGTGCTTCATGGCTACCACGATGTGAGTGGCCGTCCTCTGCCACACCCCTGATGCCTAGGAGCCAACTGACCTCATACTAAGCCCTCTGAAAGCCAGAGTCAGATCATCCTCTCATCCTGTAGGTTGCGGATGTCAGGTATCTCGTCCCAGCAACTAGGAGAGAAGGGCCTGAAGGAGGGTCTGGAGGGATCAATGGCCAGAGCTTATTCTTTCCCCCTCTGTGTCATGGAATGGACCGTAGCTCTGCAGGACCCCTGGGTAAGCCAAGAAGGACCGGAGATATTGGTGAGACACCAGCGCCTCTTCCTGGGACCAGAGCACGGTCCATGGGCCCACCTGTGGCTTCCTGTCTGAGCTTCAGACAGGAAAGCTCAGAGCCCAGGTGACAGATCAAGGAGGACCCTCTGCCTTGAGGGCAGAAGCAGCTAAAAGTATCTTGAGGTTGCATGGGGCAAGAGACCCCAGCCGCTCAGCCTCACTGTGTCCTGGCTCCTTCATCTGTACCATGGAGATAAGAACGCTGCCTCCCTCTGCAGGCCCAGGACAATCGAGTGTAGTGCCTGGCTACAAAGCACTTAGCCCTTTGGCCAGCCCAGAAGACATGTGCCATGTGCATTAGAGAGAGGATGGAGGAGAAGAAACACATTGCAGTCAGGGGCCTTACACAGCAGATGACCTGATCCCTGTCAGGGCATGTCCCCTCTATGCTGGTGGCCCCACCCTACCTCCAGGATGCTGTAGGAGGACTCTGGACTTGGCTCTGTCCTCGTAGTGTTTCCCTGCCAAGCTCCAGCCCCCAAGGCCTGGATCTGAGTTTCAGTGGCGCACACTACAGGTGACAGAAGAGGGCATATGGGAGGACGATGGGCAGCTAGGGGGCAGGATGCCGGCAGCAAGCAAGGTCCAAGCCCCAGGGAACCCTGGGAGATGGCAAAGAACATGGCTGCCCAGACTTCAGGGAGCCTGTGTTGAACTGCTTGAAAAAGGTTTGTGGGAGAGGAGTCCAGGCCTCTGATTCCTGACATTCTGACTCAGGGGGCCTCTGCCCAAGAATTTGCATTTCTAGACCTACTTCTGGGTGACACTGGTCCCAGAATCACATCCAGATCTAGGAGGGCAGACACCTCTGCATTACCTTCATCCCACAAAGGGCAAGAGAGCTAGTACTCATCTGCCAGCTTCCGGCCTTCCCTGACTGAGAATGGCTTCTGGGCTCTGAGCTCTCGGCAGACCTTGGCAGCCCAAACCTCAACCTGGAGTAGAGGGTTGCAGCAGATAAGTGGGAAAGTAGCACTATACTGGGACAGGGCATGGGCAGCAGCAGCACCTGCTACAAGGTCATGAGGTCCTGGCTTGGTCCCTTTATCTGTTAGCTGCAACCTGTGGGATTTAGGTCAAGCCTGCAACTTCTCTGAGCCTCAGTTTCCTCATCCATAAAATGGGAGCAATAATTCTGTCATCAGTGTCACTGTGAGGATTTAAATAGAGGAGTCTCTGCCCCTGGGGCATGCTGAGATGGCAACTGAGACTGGGCATGGTGGCTCACACCTGCAATCTCAGTTCTTGGGAGGCTGTAAACAGGTGGATTGTTCCAAGTCGGAACAACCTGTAGACCCTTCCCTAAAAAAAAAAAAAGCAGAGGAGTCTGACAAGAGCATCCAGGGCATAAAAGATGCATAATAAAGTGCTTTTGTCACCAAGTTTTAGTGGGTTTTTGTTCCAGGTCAGGTTCACCTCGGCCACCAAATGGATTATAGCCAAAAAACAAGCAAACAAATCAGTTCTTGGTTTTCAGACCCTTTGGGATTTCCAGGTTGTAAGGAGACCAAAGGCTTATGAAAGTGGAGTGAGAATTTTGACATGTGTTTATGATGTCCCAATAGCTGACACTCAACGGGTGTCTGCTATGTGTGTGTGGCTCTCCTCTGAGACCGGCTGGACGCTCACCAGACCCTGGAACGTGGGCACTGGCAGGGGAAGGGCATGAAGGCAGAGCTGGGCCACCACAAGTACCAAGAGAAACAAGCTTCCTCAGAAGGCTGAGGCAGGAGAATCGCCAGTGCAGGAGTGACAAATCAGCCTGCCAATGGGTTGAGCCCTTGTCTAGAGAGAAAGAGAGAGACAGACAGACAGAAAGACAGAGACAGAGACAGAGAGACAGAGAGAGAGACAGAGAGAGGGCAGAGTGATTGTAGACTCCACTCAGAGAATCCCCTGGGACACAGCACTCAGGAACAGACAGCTTTCGTGCAAATGGAATGTTCCTTCCTAGCCAAACCGTCATGACCAATCTGTGAGCTCAACACGGCTTCTGCATGACTCTAGAACAAGGGATGATTCAGATTTCAGGGCTTCGACCCTCTGCCCAGGGCACTCCTGTCCTCCTGAGAGAGGTGTACACCCTGAGTCCATGGTCTAGGCTCATCCTATGTGCTCACTGCTCATTTCACAGCTGGAAAAACTAAGGCCCCTGCAGGATTCTGGGCTGCTAGGAAAGCTTCTGAATCTTCACTTTGGAGAGAGGAGTCGCTGGGATCCACCCATGTTCCCAGCCAAGTGTCACAGACCCCAAGGGACCCAGCTGGGCACACTGCTTTGGAAAGCTGCTGTCTATAAGACAGGAGGATTTTTCTCCTCTTCTTTCTCTCCTGGAACCGTTTAAACAAAGCCACCCAGCCGGGCCAGGTCACCTGACGCAGTACATGTAATATCTAAGTGGGAACAACAACTCATCAAATGGAACGGTTTACAATTGCCTGGGATAAAACTATTTTCTTTTCAATCTTCCCAGGAAAGTGACAGATAATAAGCAGCCAAGAGATTGTAATATTATTAGGGCCAAAAATAAAATAAAGCCCCTTAACTGCTTCCTCTTAGACACAGAAGCCAAATTGTTCTTCAACTCATTTAAATAAAGCGATTGTTTTCCCTTGCTCATTATCCTAAATTCCCAGGGACCTGCAGTCCCTTCCCTCCTCCTTAGGAAGGATGGCCCTGTTTCCTCCCCTCTTCTGACATTTCCCAGTGGGGTCTCTGCTTCTGACCTCCTGTGGAGGCCTCCAGTAAGAAGCTGGGCCTTTAAGAACCACTTTGCTTTCCCACCTACACCCACCCCACCTGCTTATGGGCAGCGTCCCGGGTGTCTGCTGTCATCCTGAGTGGCACGGTGGCCCAGAGAGTGTGAATTCCACAGTTTCGGCTGTTACCTAGACCCCTGTGTCCTCAGACAGGTCACCATGCATGGAGCCTTAGTTTGTCCCACTGTGAAATGGACAGAGAGCAGGTGGACAGAATGAGCCTGGACCTCGGTACAACGTGCGCTCCTTTCTCAGGCAGACACGAGCCCCCTGGGCAGAGGGTCAGAGACCCCGAAAGCCCAATCAGCCCTTGTTCAGAGACACACAGAAGCTGTGTCCAGCTCACAGGCTGGTCAGTCACACAATGTCCGCCGGAGGAAGCATTCTGCTTGAGCTACAGCGTGCATCTCTAGGCACTGCCGCTCAGACGACCCCTGTGTTGTCTCTGCCTGTCTCTGGCAGTCATACTGACTGACTGAGTCCCCGCAATGTGCCCAGCCTTTGGCCAGGCCAAGCAGACGGCACCCACTCTCTAGGCCCCTGGTGACTGCCGAGCTGGCACCAGGCAACAGACACCCTTGTCAATGACAGCTACTTCGAGTCATGGACATAATGTCATCATTGGTGCTCTATTTTCTAGTTTGCTTCCATGCAATGAATTTCTCCTTCCTTTTCTTTTTTGGGAATCCAAAAGGTCAGAAAACTGGAAGGTTTTTCTTCCTATTCTATAGCACATTTGCTGGCAAGACTAGGCCTGACCCGAGCCACTCCGTGAGGAGACCCAGGCGGGGCCTCGGGGAGGTTAGCCCTGGTCTTTATTTATCTCACTTAGCGCTGCCATCCAGATGCTTTTGCTGCAGAAATATTAATTTGGGTGATTATGGGTAGAGCCCGCTGCCTCCCTGGGCAGTTGCATAACACACTGAATAAGCCCAAGGTCACTGCACAGCATAAGGCTGGGGCTCTTTGGCACATCTGGAACCAGATGTGGGCTGCAGAAGTGGTGTTGGTGTCAAGTGCAGAGCCTCTTGGGCGTGGGCCCTCTGGGCACATTCTCTGCTGCGCACTCCCAGGAATCACTGCTAAGAGCTGCCCTCACGTGCCTGTTCAGGCACGGAGCTCTAACTCAGCCCTGCGCACCTGCCTGGACAGACACACACACACACACACACACACACACACACACAGATGCATGCGCCCTCTGACTGCAGACAGTTCCTGTCTTCGAGGCTGAGCCTCCCCATGCCTGAGTGCTGTCCCCCACCCCTCACTTCCACCCCACTTTCTAGGCAGCCGGAAGAGAAGGCTTCCACCCCCCTCATTGGTATGCCATGCCCATGCAGTGCTGCAGGCTCACATCTCCGCCCTACATGCACATTGTGGGTACCAGGTCCTCACAGCCCGCTGGGGATCCCAGAACAGAAACATGTGTTTCCCAGGCAAGTGGGCTCCTTCCTTAAGCCCTCGCACCAGAGCAGGCCAGGCCCGGCCAATCGGCTTGCTCCGCAGACCTGAGTCCGCTGTCCTTTTCCGTTCAGGGTTTTTCTTCTGAGCCAGGAGCTGAAGGGCTTGGAGAGAAAGGTTTTCTGGGATTTGATGGAGCTGCAATGGAGTCTGGGGCTGGGGGAGGGGCTGCCTCTGTATCAAGCTGTGCAGAGGAGATGGAAATGACCCAGAAATCTATCCTCACCGGCTCCGGAATAGTGATGGTATCGTGAGTCAATATTTATTGACCGCTTGCTCTGTGTCAGGTCCGTTCTGAGCACTTCACACAAGCAGCCTCACCCAGTCTTCATAGCGCACATGGGATGAAGCTTCCATCCACACTGCACAGAAGAGCGGACCGAAGCCCATACAGGCCAGGGGACTTGTTCCCAGTCACACAGCCTGTGCACACCGTAGCCAGGAGCTGAGCTTAGGCCGCTGATTCTTGGCCATGTATATATGGATCAGTTACTAGTTGTCGTGGTAACGCCCCACAACAAATGAGTCCCCCAGGGGTACGGTAGTGAGCGCTCTTTGCTCACACATCTGCACAACGGGCTGGGCAGCTGTGCTCACTCAGTTCCTGGGTGTGACTGGCCTTGTGACAACAGGGGGACCCAGCCCCACTCTGGGTGTCCAGCAGCTCCTGGCACCCCAGCCCAGCAGATTCACACAGCCCTGTAGAAATGTGCAGGATCCCTCGAGGTTTGCTCTGGGACTGGTGCCCTGTCACCTCATCCTGTTGGCCAGAGCTCGTCCTATGATCATCAGAGACCCAGGGCAGGGAAGCCCCTAGGGCCTCCGTGGGGCAACACCAAGTGTGCATTTAGAAGAAAAGTGAAGCTGACTTGTAACTTGATACAGCCCAGGCCAGGGGCCTCCTGGGGGAGGGGAGGGGCCACCTACCACTCCTGTTGCCATGGATCCCACCACCCCAGGACTCTCCATCCATCTGCAGGAGACACAGCCAGCAGGAGCCATGTACTCTGCCTTTGGGAAGTCCCAAGACAAATGTGGAGCCAGCTCTAACCTCAGGGAGCTCCCAGTTCTGTTTAGTTCAGGCGCTGGCATTCCTCTAATGAGAATGGGTAATCTAATGGGTGTGTATGTGTGTGTACCTAATCACAAAATAAAAAGTGATGGAGCTTGAGAGCCAGGAGATACAGATAAGACCAGTCAGCCGGAGGGCATCCTGGAGGAGGCGAGGCGCAGCCATGGCGGGAAGTGGAGGAAGCTCCTGGCTAGATGGGTACAAGGTGGGGCATCAAGCGTGCTAGGGCCAGCATGCGCGAAGCTGATTTTCCAGGCCTTTGGTCTTTGGTGGTGGCTTCTGCTACTCTCCTGTAGCCTCCTACTTAGGCCCCACTCTTTGGACTCTTCTAGGGTCCCTCCTCCCTGACCCCACAGCAGCCACTTGGGGAAAGAACACCCCTGAGCTCAGAGGGATAAAGAAGAGGGGAAAACAGGACTAGAGGGGACATGAGAGCCCCACCACAGCTGAACCCCGTGCCTGTCTCCGATGCAAGCTCTCTGAGGGCTCCAGGCTTGGACTCCCTCCCAGCAGCTATGAGATCCTGCAGCCTGGACCTGCTAATGTAAAGAGGCGCCAGCCCCTGCCACACCCTCTACCCGGATTCCATAGGGCTTTACGTGTGCTCACTCGTGTACCAGGCCGAGTACAGCAGCGATGCCCTGTGCCTCAGGAAGCTTAGGCCACCGCTCTGGGGAGGGGCAGGATCTCGTCTATCGTGGCTGCTGCTGAGTCCTCAGCACCCAGCACCATGTCCCACACAGAGCCCTGAATCTATGTGCCCGAGTATAGGGTGGACTCCCACCTGTCCCGCTCACTCCCTGCAACCCATGGTTGTGCACAGTACTGTTTCCAATCCCATAAAGTGACATTTCCCACACCCTTCTTTTTTTTTTTTTTTTTTGTCTTTTTGAGACAGGGTCTCGCTATGCAGTTTAGGCTGGCCTTGAGCTCACTTTTGTAGCCCAGGCTGGTCTCAAACTCTCACTGATCCTCCTGCCTCAGCCTCCTGAGTGCTGGGATTACAGGCGTGCGCCACCACGCCTGGCAGCCTTCTTTTTTTATTCTACTTTGACTGATCATTGTACAAGTGAGCACACAGATCATTCAAAGGTCAAAGTGAGCAGTCTCAGGGTTGCTGACTAGCCGATCTGGCCCTAAGACCCAGGTCTCCTGGCCCCGTAGCATAGGCCTCTTCTGGCTAGGCATGCTGAGCTAAACCCCAGCCCTGAGGTAGGGGTCTGTCTTGGTTCCTTGTTTTCTTGTTGCTGGGATAAATACCCAGCACCCAGAATAAAGGAAGGAAAGCTTTATTTAGCTCACAGTTAGTGGAGGTTTCAGTCCTTACACAGCTGGCTCCAAGGCAGAGTGGCACACGGCAGAGGGCAGCCGTTCATGGCGGCAGAAAACAGCAAAGAGCAAAGGGAGGAGCACCAGCTTCCGCAGCAGCTAGCCAGCCTCTCTTCCTTCCTTACATTTGTATGCAGATTACCCAGCCCAGGACGGGTACAGCACTCCCGCCCAAATCCCAGCATCGGATCATGAACTAATCACAAACTCCAGAAGCTACTAGACAACTGCATGAGGCTTTGAGGGGACAACTAGACCCATAATAGGGTCACACAGAGGCCTTGGGCAGTGGAGGGCATTACTTCTCACCAGGCATGTTAGTACATGCCTATAATTCCAGCTGCCAGGGAGGATCATGAGTTCAAGGCCAGCCTGTGCAACTTAGCAGACTATCTTAAATAAAGTAAAATAAGGATCTGGTTTTGTAGTCCAGTGGCAGAATGCTTGGCTAAGGAAAGAAAAAAGGAAGGAAGGAAGAAAGGAAGGAAGGAAGGAAGGAAGGAAGGAAGGAAGGAAGGAAGGAAGGAAGGGAATTTACCTGCCACTGCTTACTGAACAAAAGCAAGGTAGTTCCCCAAGGATCTAGAAGAGATGGAGATGCGGAAACAGCCTAGCCTACGAGAGCTCCACGTAGGTGTACGGGGAGCAGCAAGCTCTCCACTGTCCCAAAGTTTCAGGGGCAAATGCAGTTGGCCCTGTTGGCGGGGACCCTGTCCCACTCTTGGCAGTGGCCCCCATCTGCAGTTAGCCCTCTGCCCACCTCAGTCCTGGGCTGTCCTTTTCCTGAGCTGGCTCTTGTCCTGGGTGTGCCCTGCTCTTTAGAGGAATCAATGAGCTGCAGAGGAACTATCTCAGGGTGTGGGATGGGCTGCTCCCTGCGAGGACAGTCAGTAAGTCTTGGGGCAAGTTCTTATCTGCACCAAGTGCAACAACCCCGGGGAGGGCTGTCTCAGCGGACAGGGGAGTTTCCAGGTGGGGAGGGGAAGCCAGTATCGAGGGAGCACTTCCTGGAGGAAGCTGTGTCCCTCAATGAATCAGAAACTGGGCCTACCTCACACTCAAACAGAAGGTCCCTTCTCTGCCTAGAAGCTTAGCCCCTGCCTAGAGTTCAGCCTTCCACACCAGATGGAGGTCTCCGGCAGCAGTCTGAGGACCCCCACCCCACCTGTCACTCCAGCAGTAAGGGCCTTCCTTAGCCTTCGCTGCGACTCTCAGGCCTCCCTTGGCATCTAGGATCCACTGGGAATGAACAGAGGTCTCCAGCGGGCAAGGACAGCCACTGAGCCAGCAGTGGGGCTTGCAGTGTGACCTTGGGAGAGTCCCTTCCCTCTCTGGCATTCTGTGGCCCTGTACTGAGCTGAGCTAGTGTGGCAGTTCAGAGGCACCTTGCGGCCCTCTGAGCTTCACCGCACCCCACCCAGATGTGCTCTGCACCTCGTCCTCTGTCATGCTCTGCCCTCCCCAGGGAGCCAGGCAGAGTCTCTGTCCTGATGTCTGCCACCTGGCTGGGGAGTAGAATTCAGATGCTCGTCCCCTCCCCTGCCCAGGGCCTCACTGCTGTGAAGCCTGGGTAGTGGCTCTTTGGAAGACCTCAATTTATTCAGGTAATCTTTATAGGAATCAAAGTTCTTCTAGGTATTATGGTATATCATAATTGCGTTCGTCCTGGGGAGCTGTTACGCACGCCTATGGCACTGTGACCCTTCTCACCCTCTCTCCCCTCCCTGCCCTCTCTCCTCCCTGTCCCCAGGTCCCTGCCTCTCTCCTCAAAGTCCTCTTGCTTCCTCTCACCCATCTTTTATTTATTTTTACCTTTTATTGCATTGGTGCATTTCATGTTTAGTATCTTAATTCTGTTTTGCTACACAGCTCAGACTCATAGTGATCCTCCTGTCTCAGCCTCCCCGATGTTGGGATGATAAGGCTTGCAGTACCTGGGATAGAACTTGGATCCTTGCACTTGCCAGCAGGCGCTTAGACCACTGAGCTATCTCCTCAGTCCAGCACCATCGCAGGGAGTTTTTCCCTGTACATGGTGCAGCTCACTTCTTCTTTATATCTTATTTGCTTCCCCTCCCTTCCAGCCCTCCTCCCTTCCTTACTTACGAAAGATTTGCTCCCATTTTTCCCTTCTATTCCCTTTTTCTTGTTCTTTCCCTCCCTCCTCCCCCTTTCTTGTTTCCCTTCTCATGTGAACGTTGTCTCCCCATGTCCCAGTATCTGTCATACATTTAGACCCTTATTTACACTTTCAGTTTCCTACCATGTGTCTTTGAAATACATGTGTCTGATTTATGTCAACATTCAGCTAGAAATGTGCTGAAGCTTATCCTTCTTCAGGGCAGAGTAATACTCTGCTGTATTTTTTTTTAAACCCACATCTTCCTTAACCCTTCATGGTTGAGGAGCATTGGGGCTGCTTCTAAGACAGCTATTACAAATGGTGTTGCTATAAACCTAGGTGTGTGTATATCACTGTGGTAGGATATTTGATATTTTGGGAAGATACCAAATCTCTGTGAGCTCTGCTAGGAATCAGGGCCCAAGTCTGGCTTCTGGACTAAGAATCCCAGCTTCTTCACTAAACTGTTGTTGTGTGTCTTAGGGCAGGCGGCTCAACCTTTCTGACGAAGCACAAACAGGAGCCAGGGCCTCAGGCAGCTCAATTTGACGCAAAATGGGTATTGGGTCCCTCATTTTTTCACCCAGTGATTATGCTAAGACTGAGGGTATCTGCAGGCACATAGATTCACTCCCATCCTGGCCATCGTTAGTTTACAGCATGACTCATAGGCCACATTTGGCCCTCCATCTGATTTTACAAATAAAGTTTTATTGGTATACAGCCATGGGCATCTGTCTGTGCATCGCCTGTGACTACTATGGTGCCCAAGTTTATCAGCTGTGACAGAGGCTGTGTGCCATCCAGAGCCTCAAACAGTCACTCTCTGGTGCAGAATTTTTAGGTCCAGTAAAGATTGGGGTACCTTGCTCGGCATTGGGGCTGGCTACCTAACTTGGTTGCCCCAGGGCAAGAGGGGACTTTTGCCTGTCCATAGCACAGGTTCATCAAAGGGGCTTCTAAGATTCAAGACAGTCCAGGGGTGGGGGTGGGGCTGACCTGCCTGGAAAGCTCCACAGGCCATGGATTTCTGGGACAAATCCTCTTTTCTTGAGACAAGGTCTCTTCAAGTTGCCAAATTGCTCAGGTTGGCTTAAACTTGAGTTCCTCCTGCCTCAGCCTCCCTGAGTGCTGAGATTACAGGTGTGGACCACCCTGCCTGGTTGAGAAGGCATCTTGGCCCAAGGTTCAGTGTGAAGGTTCTGAGATGCTCAGTGAGGCCCGGCTGGGCACCTGTTCATGCCCAGGAGCCTGGCTATGAGTGCAAGACAGGGTGGCCCAGCTGTCTTCCTTTTTTTTTTTTTTTTGGTCTTTTTGAGACAGGGTCTTGCTATGCAGTTCAGGCTGGCCTTGAGCTCACTTTTGCAGCCCAGGCTGGTCTCGAACTTGCACCAATCCTCCTGCCTCAGCCTCCCAAGTGCTGGGATTACAGGCGTGAGCCACCACGCCTGGCGGCCCAGCTGTTTTCTTCACCGTTGCCGGATAGAGGCAGTGGGAGGAATATGATGACTCCTCGTCATCTTCCCCTTGTTCTTCCAGGAAAGGGAGGCCATGGGAGAGGACAGGGGACAGGGACCTTGCTCTTCCTAGTGATGGGACAGCCGGATGTGGGGCAGGGTCTCATGGAGACATCCTGGGCTGGACGGCCGCTCAACCTAGCCTCACCAGCTCCTGGGCAAAGCCTATGTCCCGCCCTTATGGTGATGCTTCCCTTGACCTTCTGGAGCCTCCACCCTCCCTGATGCCCAGACCTGCCCTGACCCTGACATCGCAGGCATTGCATTGATTGGCATCTATCACTCTACCAACACCAGAAGACTCAACTCACAGAGAGAAGAGCTTGGCCCAGGCTCATGGTTTCTGAGGGTTTGGTCTGTGGCCCTTAGCTCCTCCAGGTGGTACATCACAGCAGAAGCGTGTAGTGGGCAAAGCCACTATCTCCTGTCCAGCAAAAGAGTCTGCAGAAGGGGCTGGGGTCCCATTTTCCCCTCCAAGGGGTGCTGCTGCTCATCCAGAACCTTCCATGAGGCCCCACCCCTTAAAAGGTCTACCACTTCCTGATAGGGCTCAGCTGCAGGCCTGCCTTTAGCATATGGGCAAGATCGCACATCTCCTCACTTCCTGTCTTTCTTCTGGACCCTGTCACATACCTCCCTCCCCTGGCCGCTGACACAGAACACACACAGGCTCTTCATCATCACAATGGAGTCACCCGGTGCTGGGTTTAGCGGTGGGGGGGGGGGACGCCAAGGCCACACTCCTCCTGGATGGGGGTCACCTGTGCTGCTCTGAGGCTCACCTGCCATTCGCTGGGTCCCCAGGAGCAGGTGGCTGGCAGCCCCACCCTCTGATCTGCAGGGGTCATGGCAGCCTTCCCAGGGGCCCTGACTGCACCAGTCAGCCTGCCTAGATGGCAGCCCTGGGCTCCCATTGCCCCTGTTCCCGGAAACAAGAAGGGGAAGCTGCCAGCCTCTGAGATGTGGGCCTGGACACTGGCATCTCTTGCCACTTCTGTTGGGCCCCTTAGCCAGAGTGGCCACAGAACACAGGCCCCTTCAAGGGGCGAGGGCACAGAGCCGCACCTCCCAACATGGCACGTCGGAGGACACGGTGCCACGGAGACCCAGTGCCCTCCTTTCTTCAGCTTACCACCCTGTTCTGCCTGTGCTGAGAGTGAGACTCACAAAGTGCCGTGGGTGGCCAGTTCACCCTGTGGGTGTGGTTAATTTGGTCTACACTGTGGCTTTTGGGTTTCAATGAGATGACTTTGGACCTGCACAGACTCCCCCTGTTGACTGGCCCTAGCCCTACCGCTTCCCGCTGTCACCCAAGGGCTCAGGCTGGAGCTGCAGGCTCCCTGATCAGGCCAGGACACTGATGATACCTGCAAACCATCAAGGCCCTTCTAGAGCATAACTCTCTCTGCAAGGCTTCTAGAAGGAAGCTTTGGTTGTGCATCTCAGAGGCCCTTTCTACGAGGCACGATACAGGTGGAGGAGCCTGGGCTGGGAGACGCAGGAGTCCCTATGGCACCAACACGTGGCCTTGAGCTTGCACGTCATGCTTCCACATACATCATGCAGGAGAAGGAAAGATCTGGGGCTGACGTCCTCTTGAGCTTGGGGTTCGCCTCCTGCACTTGTCAAGGACAAGTCACTTTGTCACTCTGGAAGCTCAGGTCTCAATGGGAACTACTCAGGGCTGCTGGGAGAGTGGAACTTGGCAATACACACAGCTGCCCGAGCCTTTCTGGCTATGTGGTGGCCTACACGAATATGCCACTGGGACACACAGCCTTCACCACACCTACATGCTGTCCCATTCTGTTTCCATGAAAGTCTACAAGGAACAGCAATGAGAGAAAAAAAAAAAAATAAAAATCAGAACAACAGTTTCCTCTTGGTGCCAAGATGGAATGGAGAAGGGGCAGACAGAACTTTCTGGAGTCAGTGGAGAAGCCTTAGGGCAGTTTGGGTGACACAGGTGTACGCGTTTGTCAGATGTCAGAGAACTGAATGGCACACTTGAGATTTGTGCTGTTTGCTGTATGTCAATTTTACCATGAAAGAAGGAGACCTGGGAATCGATACTGAGCTCTAAATCTTGGTATTTGTGCGGCAGATTTAGAAGCGTACTTTCCAAGCTACTGTGGATCCAGCAAAGAGGGACTGATGAGGACAGGGAGGGACATTAGTCCACCTAAGTGTGGGCACATTTTCATGGTAGAGGCTGGGTAGTAGGGTATTGGGTTTAAAATTATTGACACCTTTCTGTGTATTTGGAAATGTTCCAGATGAAACAGCAGGGAAGTAAAACAGAGTGATATGGGACTCAGCCCCAGGGCTCAAGGCTGGCTGCAGGGTCCCAGTGCACAGATGGGCACCCCTGGGACTCAAGCCAGAGGACATGGTGTTGAATCCACTGGGAAGCCTCAGAAAGCAGCTCCATCCTGTCCCAGGGGCCTGGCCTGCCTCCCTCAGATGTCAGCCTCCGCATGGCCTCCTAAGACTCTGTTGCAGTCCCTGCCTCCTTCCCCCGCCTTTCCACTGTGATTATCTGCACAGCTCCATCCCAGACGGCAGGTGGGTTTTGGAGAGGCAGGCTCTGCAAGGCCGCGGTGTGTGTGTTAATTACACTGGGCACACGGGCAGGCGGGGCAGCACTGGCCTGTGAAGCTGCCCTTGTTTGGCAGCGGGCAGCCTGGTGTAAGCTGCTCTCAGGCCGCAGCTGTGAGTGTGCCTGTAGCCAAGCCTAATGCAGGCCCAGCTGCCTGCGGCACCCCTGAGCATGATGGCCTGGCATGGCAAGGTCCCTCCCTGAGGACTGGAAGCCCCTCCTGCCTTGATCAGCCAGCCAGCCTGACACAAGCAGGGCTGCTGTCCCCACAGTGAGCATTTGCTAGACACAGCCTAGGGCCTGCACAGGCATACTTGCTGCTGAGGCTAGAGTAGTGCCTGTGTGCTGAGTGTGATCATGGGGACATCACAGAGGATGTCACAGGCAGGGGATCTGAGCCAGAACTTCCCACACAGACATACAAGGGATCAGCCCTGCCTCAGCCAGGTGCCCATGTCCCTTACACCTGCCCAGCCTACTGGTTGGGTCCAAAATCCAGTTTGCAGCCCTGATCAGAACCTAGGAAGATGGACCTTCCTGGTAGCAAATGCCTCTTCCTGTGTCCAGCACAGTCTTGTCTTGAGGTCAGCACTGTACAGCACAGCTGTGGGCATCTGCCAAGCCGCCAGAACTGGTTGCTCTGCTGCCCGGACCTCACTGGCTCCCATCCCCCTCCAGTAAAATAACAGCCATAATAACATCTGCTATGTGGAGCATCACAGCTGATGATGCGAGTTCTGGGTCCAGAGCGAGGACCAGGCGCCTGGCCAAGGCCTTCACCTGGAAGAAACCAGCACATCCTCCAGCCTCCTCCAAGGTACTGCTGCCCTCCACCCCAGCTTACAGATGAGGACACCGAGTCAGGGAGACAGAAGATTGGACTTAAACCTCCACAGCATAATCGCTGTCCAGCTCTGCCATGGGAAGCCACTGTCCCTTCCAGTCCTGAGTGAGGCTCTCTGCCCACCCCCCACCCTTCCCTGCCCACGCCCTGCCCTTCCCAGCCTACACCCTGCCCTTCCCTGCTCACAGGCCCTGCCCTGGCCCCAATGCTCCCCATCCAGAACCCACCCTAGAGTGAGCACAGTTGCCAACCTTCTTCCCTGTCACTATCCTTTCTGTGAATCCCTTACAGCCAAGACCATGTCTTGTTATGTACCCCTCTGTTGAGGTGCCTGCTCCTCAGAAGTGTTGAATGAATGAATGGATGGATGGATGGATGGATGGATGGATGGATGAATGAGTGAGTGAATGAATGAATGAGTGAATGAATTAATGAATTAGTGAATGAGAAGCAAAAATCACTGGGGCTAGGGAAATGAAGGCTGAGGGAGGCAGCGAATGGATCGTTCCCTCCTCCCTCCTTCCTGTCCCACTGCTTTTAGAACTTGGTGGGAGAGTGGCTGGGTGCTTTGGCTACAGGGGAAAAGCCTGCCTCAGTTGTACTCTTTGGGGGAGTGTACATCATCCTGGAATCTGGCCACTGACGACTCCTGGAGAAAGCTACCAATTGGCCCTGGTGGGGGATCCCAGTGGCTCGAGGCAGTGCCTCCTGAGTGTGACTCCTGCTCCCAAACGGCTCCGTGGGGCTTGTTAAAAGTGCAGAACCCAGATGTGCCCAGAACCAGGTGAATTGAACCTCCAGAGGGCACTTCCAGGAAATGAGTATTTTCACACCCACGCCTGCTTCCTCCCTGGAGATCACGCTATTCTAGGAAGTGTGGGTGTCTGGTCTGACACGGACCCAGTGCTGCCCTCTGTCCCTGCTTCTTACCTAACAGCCCAGCAGTGTGGGCGGTGGTGTGAGGAGGTAAGGAGGGGTCCCGGAGCAATCCAGCAGTGTCTTGGCAAGGGGGTACAGCGCCTAATGCACCTCCACCTGGCGAGCACATCTAGGGGGCACTTCCCCACGTATACACACACTGGAGCTGACATTACCTGGGCCGCCAGCCTGGTATAGGAAGTGGGTTGTGTCGACGGGGCTACAGTTACGCGTGCAGACATCCCGCACACACCATGGGACACATAGCCCCACACGCATGCGCACATGCTTGCACGCTCCCCTCAGGACCCTCCCCATGCAGACACCTAGAACTGCAGGTGTGCACTCTCACTTCACACACACGCATGCGTACACACACCCACGCGTCTGAGAAGCACACCTGGCGCCTGCTGACACCCCACACCCCCACTGAGTGCAAGTTTCCTTTTGTTCGCACATCCACGGCCCACTTCCACTCACACCTGCCCAAGCACCTGCCCAAGTGTGGTGCTCAGGACTGCGAGGAGCCTGCAGCCGCTTGCTCACTTGCCACTCCCTGCCAGGCCCGGTCCCTGGGCTGCTGTCTACCACCGTGTGGTAACCAGATGAGACAAGGCAATTTATGACACCAGCTGTCTCTGTCAAAATCAGCTCTCCCACACACGCTGGGGGAAGCCAATTACCCCAAGCCCAGCCCAGCCAGAAACTGGAACTCGTAAGGGAGACAGAGGAAGGCTGGAATCCAGCCACCCAGGGAGGTGGGCGGCACCAGTTGAGGATTTGCCCCTTCTTCCTGTCCTTAGGAAGTGGGCGTGGCTCTCCCAGGTTGCTCTCTGTGCGTGGCTGTACCACTGGCCCAGCCTTCCGGAAGAGCAACTCCAGGGTGGACAGCAGGTGGGCGAGGAGGTTCAGGAGAAGAGTGGTCCAGGATCTCCATGGCAACAAGAAAGACAGGAAACCTGTGGCCTCCCCAGACACAGCAGACTGTCAGGTACCAACATCACTGTCCCCTGCCTCCCTCCTCCTCCATTCTTCTCACCTTTTCCTGAGTGCCCCTCCCTAGAACACCCCTGTTCCTCCTTGCTCTGGTCTGAATTATCTGATCAGACTCCGGTTCAAATCTCTGTGTCATCAGGTGCCAGCTGGGCTGCCTGGGCAGATAGCACTCCTTCTCCGACTGTAGTTTATACAGCAGTTTTTAAAAATTAGATATTCACTTCTATAAGAAATATGGAACCAGAATCCACTGTGTTCTAGAAGTTGGGGACCTGCACTACTGAACATGCCCAGTCCCTGCTTCCGGAGCTGCCCACTGTACCAGAGGAGACAGCAAGTGTGCACTTAGGAAAAGGCAGGTCTGCAGCCCCTAACAGTGCCAGCGCAGTTCAGGGAACACAGTCAGCCGCCAGCCTCACGCACGCACCCACGCACGCACGCATGGCTCAGCACAGGGCCTTGGGGTTGGCATGACCTCAGCAATCCTTTTAGGAGCCTCCCTGACCTGGTGGGCCCCAGGCTTTGGAGAGCTCCTGCTCCGCATCCTCTCTGAGTGTCTGGATGGGGAGCAGGTCCTCTAAGGCGCATTTGTGTCACATCCCATGTACCAGTCCCTGAGCCTGACAAGCACGGTTGAATGAGATGAAAAGGGATTTCAGCCCATGGCAGGCATAGAGGAAGTTTCTGGCAATGTCCTTTGTCCCCTTTCACAGCCGTGGCCACTCGCTTTTGCAGGTCACTTCCCCCTATCTGTTTATGTGCCTGCAGCACTGCGGACACTCCTCGAGTCAGCTCCACCTGCACCTCTCATTTTATAGCTTGGGAGACCGAGGCTCCGAGTTGAATGGTGACTCACCTGAGAACCCAGAGCCAGTCGAGGATGCTTTCCCAGAGGAACTAGCTCTCCCCGGGCTCAGCACGTGTCGCCTGCATGGTCTGAGGCAGCGCTTCCTCCACCCCAGCAAGCCTGTTAGGCAGGCAACACGGCTGCCCATCTGCAGCCGGAAGCATAACTGGCCCATGCTGGGATTTGAACCTGTGCCCAGCTGATGCAAGTGTCCTGGGGCCATCGGCAAATCTGTAGCCAATCAGTACATTAAAACCCACCTTGCAAACACTCCCAGATACAGACGCCTCAGTTGCTTCGTTTCCAGGAGAGCAAATTCCTTCCCGGCTGGAGAAGAGCTGGGATAATGTAGGCAGGCAATTTAAACAGCTCCAGCAAAAACAGCACTTTCCTCTCAGCCACAATTACGCTTCCCAGCCTCGGCGGGATCGGCCTCTAAGTGGGATATCAAGTTTATTACAGCTATTTCCAAACTATAATTGGTTTTGTGGAACATGAAGAGAAGGAGGTTGGGGGCGTGCAGAGGTGATTTTTCCCCCCTTTCCTTTTTTTTTTTTTTTTTTTT
>PVJA010007120.1:0-44573 GCA_004027025.1 Myocastor coypus | reverse complement strand
TGCAGTGGGTGGAGAGCAGCCAGCCTGGCCATGGGGTCCTGCAGCCTGGAGGGGCAGTGAGAAGCTGACGGTTCCAGAACCAGAACAAGATGCCCTACAGGGTTCGAAGAGTCCTCTGAGTAGTGATCGCGATCACCTACCTCCTGGAACATTCGGGAAACCGAGGCCCAGAGCAGGATGGAGCACAGAGACAACCTGTGGGGCTCAGAGCTCAACTTTGGGCCTCTCAGAATGTTCCACAGAGCAAAGTTGGTCATGTGGGGAATTGATGGCAGAGATACCATCAGGGTGGAAAGGGACTGCACTTTCCTAAGCACCTGCTGGGTATGCCACCCACCCTTGCCACCACCAGTGGGGAACAGATGCTGAACACAGACTCATAGAATTTCATGACTTTATAATTTCAATGCAATGCCTAGTCTTTTTTTTTTTTTTTGTATTTAGGACAGGGTCTATGGGGTGGGGTCTACAGTCAGCCTGTGTGGGGCCAGCACAGTCTGCCCCTTTCCTGTAGGCATACATTCCAAGATTCTCTAAGGAAGCACTCGGTAGACTCATTACCATGGTCTCCCCCTTGTTCAGTGAGCAACAGTCAACCCTGTCCTGGAACTATGAAATGGAAAAATCTAAAGCTAAACAATTCATATGTTTTAAATTGCTCACTGTAGTGCCCAGGGTAATGAAATCTTACACCACCTCAGCCCTACCCACCTGAGATTTGAATCATTCATTCTTCCAGAGTATCTACCCTGTATATCCTACCCTACTGCCAGTCACTTAATAGCCAGCTTAACTGTCACATGGGTCATTGTCTACACATATGCATGCATAGTGCATATGACAGAGAGAAGACATGCACATAACTTTTATGACAGTATATTATGCTACTTCTTTTGTATTAGTTATCGCTGTGAACTTCTTACTATGCCTAATTTATAAATCCAACCTGATCACAGTAGATACATGCAGGAAAGCCGTAGTCTCTATGGACCTCAGTACTGTGTTCTCTGGCATCCACCAGGTCTTCAAATGTATGCCCACGGGTAAGGGGCTGACTGTGTTGACGGGTGCACTGCTCCCATGGCTGGGTGCCTGGCAACCTGATGGGCTGTCTGTCGCTATGTACCCACCTCTCCTGCTCTCCCATGAGGCCCTGGCCTAGAGAGGGATGGGTGATGGTTCTCACTTTGCAGCTGCAGAGACTGGAGCACAGAGACCATGTCGAGGTCACACAGATGTGACTAAGAGTGACATAGTTGGGGTGTAAACTATGTGTGGTCCCCAAAGCCTCCATGTGTCCCATCACACCAAGCTCCACATACTTCCCACCCCAGGAGCCCCTTATTTCCTGCAGATGGAGCAGAGGGCTGAGCACCAGAGTGCGTGGTTGGGAAGGTCACCTGCCACTCCCCCGGAGTTAGTTTTGCAAGAAAAATGGTGATGCTGGGGCCAAGCCTGCTGGCTCCTGGCAGAGGGTTGCCTGAGGGATGATAGTCTGAAGCCACAGCAGGCTGGGCTCAGGTGACCCTGCAGAGTAGCAAGAGCTGCTGGCACTAGTAAGTATGCCACTGGGCCATCTCACCAGCATCCTTCACTCAGCAGATAACCATGGCTTGACTACCTTGCATGGAGCTCTGGGGACCAAGCAAGGAAGGGACAGATACAGACGCGGCCCCCACAGAGCTCCTGTCCTACCCAGCACTTGCATGCAAGGGTCAGTTTACTTGTTTGATGAGAATCCGTTCAGGGAGTGAACAACATCGTCTCAGAAGCACCTCTCCTTCGGTGGGTGGGAAACCCCATCCGCCCTGGGCTGCTTCAGCAAAGGTAGCTTCTCTGCTGTGCTAGCTTCACCTCTGTGTGTCTGCCACACCCTGCTATGACACCTTAGGGGCACCTCGGGGCTCTAGAACTGCTCACCTGAGGTACTGGCTCAGACCACCCTTGGACTGTTTTAGTGACTGACGGCTTTCCCTCCCTGACTCTTCCGAGCCTCCACCTGCCTGCCTGTCTGGGTCCGACCCCTTCTTTCATTCCCTGCCTCCTGGTATCCTCTGGTTTCAGCGAGAGCCAGTATATGCTGCAACCCTAGACCTGGGGGGCGGGGAGGATCACACAAAGCCTCACAAGACTCCTCTCCCCTGGCCCTCACAAGGGGTACACTGCGTGATCCCCAATTTGCAGATGAGGCGATGGGACTTGAAAAAGTGACATAGCTGACATAGCTCGTTCAAGAGCACACCGTTGGTAGCAGGTATCAAGAAAAATCAAGGAGTCCACTGAGAGGTGGAAACTATCAGCCCAGCTTCATAGTCAAAAGTCCCCCCGCAGGTGGGAAGAGCCAGCACCTGGTCCCTCCCCTCAGGTCCTGAGGCAGGTGTGCTGGGCTGCACCCACCGCTCTGCAATCCTTGCCTCCTCTCCTGGAGCCTAGAACTGTGTCTGCACAACTTGGGCCTGGAGAGAAGTTTCCAGAATTAAACAGGTGGTGACCCCCCAGCCCATGCTCAGTCTGGCACCTGCTGCACCCTCTGCCTGGGTCTTATGCTCTCTGCTGCGACCCAACCCCGTGCCCAGGGGCCTCCTCCCAGCAGGAGCTACATACAGCAGCACAGCTTGGCAAATAGTTGGGTGGGTTGACACAGGTCTGTAATTCTAGCACTCTGGGAAGCTGAGGCAGGAGGGCTACAAGTTAGAGCCCAGCCTGCCCTGTCTCAAAATAATTAAAATAGCCAGGCATGGTGGTACACTCCTGTAATCCCAGCACTTGGGAGGCTGAGGCAGGAGGATCAGTGTAAGTTCAAGACTAGCCTGGGCTACAACAGTGAACTCAAGGCCAGCCTGAACCACATAGTGAG
Organism: Myocastor coypus; assembly: GCA_004027025.1. Lineage (NCBI taxonomy): Eukaryota > Metazoa > Chordata > Mammalia > Rodentia > Myocastoridae > Myocastor > Myocastor coypus. Next base: position 41,716 of record PVJA010007120.1, on the reverse strand, counting down.
ACCCTGTCTCAAAATAATTTTTTTAAAAAAGGACTGGGAATGGAGCTCAGTGTAAAGGCCCTAGGTTTAGCCCCCAGTAATCTCCCCTGCAAAAGTTACTCAGCTGCTAGCTGGGGTCTCCTTTTGCCTTCAGGGTGCGAGGGCAGGCCGAGAGCCTGCAGCAGCAGTGGGAACCTGGACGGTGGCAATTGTTTCCAGTTGTCATTCTGCATCTGAGATCAGTGTCCCCAGTGTCCCAGGAAGGCACAGCAAAGCAGTTTCTAACTCCCCAGGCTCCAAGCAAGACCCCAGGCACAGCCCCAGAGAAAAAGATGTAAATAAAACCAAAGAAACTAGCCTCGTCCTTGAAACTCCCCTGTCCCTCAGCCTGAAGCAGCAATTTATGACTCAAATAATTCTCCCGTGCTTCACCTGGGGTGTGTGGGTACGTGGGCCCATGTGTGGGTGTGGGTGTATTTCCCTAGTAATAAAACCCTTAGTCCTGGCGAATAAATTTGAGGAGACAGTTTTACTGACAGACTTTTTTTCTCCTTTGTGTAATAAAAAAAAAATGGAGTGAAATTTGAGATTGGGGCCATGCTTCAGGAAGAGATAAAACAGCCACACCTGAGGTGAGGCGCAGCGTGGAGGCGGTGAGGTGGGGGTGTGGACTCTGCTTTCCATACTCCCTGCTCCTCCACAGGAAGAGCCCCCAAGTAGAGCCTGGTGGCACAGCCAGGAGCCCTGCCCCAACAAGAGCCAGAGTCCATGTTGGGCCTCAGCCCAGTCACTCAGCTCCTCTAGGCCTCAGTTTCTGCATCTGTCTAATGGGAGAATTGCCTTCTATTCTGCTTCCTTCCCAGAGGCCCTACCATGCAGTGGGATTAAACCAGGTTTCCAGTGGCCTGTAGATGGCAGAGCCAAGCAGTTCCATGGGAGATGGTTCTCTGTGCCACTGGTCAGCACTATCCCTGGCTTCTGTGAGCAGATGCCAGGACCCCCTTCTACCAGCCATGATAACCAAACACATCTCCAGAACTTTCTAGATGCTCCCCACTGGAAAAAGGAAGGCAAACATGTTCCCTAAATGAAGTCTAGGATGAAAGGTATTTTAGTTCTCTAAAGAGCCAACTGAATGTCAGCGGAACCAATCATGGTGGCACACACCTGTAATCCCAGCACTCTGGGAAGCTGAGGAAGGAGAATTACAAATTAGAGGTTCAGGCTGGGCAGCTCAGTGGGATGGCTCAGTGGTCTAAAGTGCCTGCTCAGGAAAGCTTGGGTGGCTGCAGGGACCGCGGTTCGATCCCCGGCACCACATGCTGCGCCAGCCCTGCCCTCAGGGCAGGCTGAACTGGCCATAAAAATAAATAAATAAATAAGCAAACAAAAGTTCTGAAATAAGAAAAAAAAAATTCAAAAAAGAAAAATCAGAATAACAAATTAAAAAAAAAAATAGGCCAAGGATGTAGCTCGGGTGAAAGTGTTGGTTTGATTTCCAGTACCGCAGGAAACAACAACAAAAACAAAAAAAGGAGACTGAGGCATGGGGAGGGGTGGAGGAGGGAGTGGGACTGGACATACAAGGGAGCCCCAGGCCCGGATGTGGAGAGGCAGCGACGGAAAAGTCGGCGAGGCCAGCTCTGGCTTCTTCCTCGCCTGGTTTCTGTGCCACCCACCTGGGCACTGCCGGCCATGGGCTCTCTGTGAGCTTCACCTGCTGCACACACAGCAAGGGGAGTTTAGGTTCTGGGGGGCGCTGTAGGGTGAGGGCCAGTGTGGAGCCCTGTGAGAGCGAGGAGGCACCTCCGGGCATCCTGATGTCCTCCTGAGGGCTCCGTCACTCCTACAGAAGCTGGGCTTGGCTGCCAGGCAGAAGAGTGTGCGGTTCCTGCCCTCCACCGCTTGGAGCACCAGGTTCCAAAAGCCCTGAGCCCAGTGCTTGAGTCCAGATGACCTGGGTGGAGGTGATAGGATCTGGCTCCTCAGTGGGCAAGAGACCTGCCTTGGGAAGCCACTCCTCCATGGGTGCTTGGGGTCCGTCCCATCGTCCTTCTGCTTGCTTCCATGGCCTTGCTGCCCAGAGATGGGCACCCCCCGTGTTTGGCACAAACCTGGAACTCAACAAATGTGAGGGGGACTGTCCTAGACCTGTGATCCTAAGCCACCCGGGCATATGTCCTCCACATCTGCCAGGGGGCAGCTGTGGCTCTCGGCCAGTCCCACCAGCCAGAAGACAGGTCCTATGTGCCCAGCCAGCCCCTTGGAGAAGCCAGGTCCCCAGCCACTGCCCCTCCCCCTGCCTCTCCCTCCCAGCCACAGGGGGTTAATTTCACTTCTCCAGGCCCAGGCGTGAGGCCTCCACATCACAGGCTGTTAGCACGGAGCCCAGCTGAGCGGGAGAGACCGCAAGCTCCAGGTCTATAATAGAGTTGCTGAGACAAGCGGAAAGCTGCAGCCGAGTAAACAGATAAATAATTGAAACAGTGACAACACATACCTTGCTTCTTTGTGGAGTAACACTTTCATTAGCAAGAGGCCGCGCAGGCGGCAGGGGCAGGCGGCAGGGGCAGCGGGGAACCCCGGACACTTGGGTCTGGTTCTGCACTAGCTGTGCACAGCTGGGCGCCTGAGGAAGCAACAGCCCCACCTCCCACACCAGCTGTGTCCTTCTGGGGCCTCCCTCTTGGCCTGGCCTGAGGGCAACCCCATAGCGCCCTGTGTACCATTCCAGTCCCCTGGGTCTGGTCTCACTGCCCCCCTGGACGATCCCACACCAGCTGTGTCCTTCTGGGGCCTCCCTCTTGGCCTGGCCTGAGGGCAACCCCATAGCGCCCTGTGTACCATTCCAGTCCCCTGGGTCTGGTCTCACTGCCCCCCTGGACGATCCTCCCCTGGAGCCAGATGAGTAACACAGCGCATTCCTCCGCAGTCCTCTTCTCCGCGTGTGCAATCTCACGCCCTCTGCCTCCTGCCTCGGCCCTCTCATTCCTGCCCCTTCTGCTCCAGGCGCCTGACATAGTAACCTTCACAAAGGCTGACTGCCGTGTCCTACCTCAGGACCGGTGTCCCTGCTGTCGTCTCTGCTTGGAAAGCACTGCCACGTTTTGTCAGGGAGCCCCTGCTCTCCCAGGAAGAGCGCTTCCAGGAAGCCCGCCCTGATGACCCCATCTCCAGAACGAGGGCTGCCCCTGTTGTGGGCGCCCTGGCATTCTGAGCCTGTCCTCCGAGAACTGACCAGACCCTGTAACACAAGAGCTGGTTTGTCTCTCTGGGAGATCTTTGCACCACGCCGGGCCCTGGCCCTGGCCTCCTCTTCCTTCCTGTTCCCCATTTCCTTCCTTTTGAGGGCTGAAGTTCTAGCATCAGGCTGTGACCTGTGCTTCAAACCCCATTCAGATGGCTCTGATCCTGCCGCGGGCGCTCCAGGTGCTCTGGGCCCCCCACTCCGCTCCCTCACGGATGTAGGCACTGGAAGTCCCTCCCCTTTTGAGTCGCTTCCTTTGTGGTTCCGCAGTGGCCGTGCCCACTGTTGCACGTGGGAGGCTCTCTAGGGATGGCAGTGATGTCTCCCTCAGTGGGGCTGGAGCCCAAGGCTGGGCAGTGTCCTGGGGAAGGGGCAATGGGACAGCTGAGCTCACCTGCAGCACCCCATGCTCTTGGCAGGTGACTGACGGTGGCACCATCAAGCAGAAGATCTTCACATTCGACGCCATGTTCTCCACCAACTACTCGCACATGGAGAGCTACCGCCGGCGGGAGGACCTGGTGTATCAGTCCACTGTGAGGTGAGTGGCGGGAGTGGGTGGGCGGCGGGCGGGTTGCCGAGAGTACTTGTCCAGCAGGGTCGCATCACCACCACAGCTTCTCCTCAGCTTCCACCAACAGCCCTGCAAGGCTGGCTTCCTAACTCCCTTTCCCAGGAAGGACCAGAGAGGGTGGTGCATTCTCTAACCTCACACAGCTAGGAATGACAAGCTAGTTTGGAAAACCAGGCCACACACTCTACTGTTCCCTAAGGGGGTGCAAGCTTGGGAAAGAAAATGATCTCACATGATCTCACACAACTAGGCTCCCAGCCCAGGTGTGGCTGCAGATTCAAGCCAATCAGGTCCTTGTTCCAGGCTGCTGTTTTCCAGGTGTGTGGGTCCCTGCAGCCCTACTCTCCAAATACTGTGATCCTACTCATCCTTCTGATCCTCTCTGCCCATGGGTCTCTCTTCCCAAAGGGCCTTTGTCCTGTGTCACCTGGTAAGCCTATCAGCCTTCAGAACCCCCTCACCCCATGCAGGTCCATCTATGGTTCACCTGCCTTGGACAGAACTGAAGCCCCTTTGGCTGGGTGGCGGTGGCTACCCATTACCCACCCCTCCTCCAGAGGGCGCTCTCACTGCACAGATAGAGATGCTGCATCCTTGTGTTAAAGGTGCACAATTTTTGCATGTGTGTAGGTACACACGCATACACACACACACACATACACACACGTGCATGCACTCACACAGGCTCACACCATGCAAGTGTTTTGCTTGCTGTCCAGCTACAAAGTGGCATCTGTTCCAGGCTGGAGATCTGGCTGCACTGTGCATGCTGTGTCCTTGGTCACAGCCCATGCAATACATACTGTCACAGGGGCTTTATTGGGTGCCCAAGACATGCTTGATGCTAGGCTGTCTTTAGGCTCAAGCCCCAGAGCTGCTCAGATTCCACCCCTGACAGAGACTGGGGGCTTCAGGAGTGCCAGTGCTCCCCTCGCCTGGCACCCCTAGCCCTTAGTCTGGCATCCAGCACCTAAGAGGTATGCAATGAAGTTTTCAAAATGAGTAGATGACCCCAGAGACACTGCGTGGCCCTTGGGAACAGAAAATTGAGTACTGTGTAGCACTAGAAAATAGCAAAATGTATGCACACAGCCCCACAGCCCTGCACAGGGAGCCTGTTCAGGCCAGGCCAGGGAGGCGCCATGGACCCTGCATGACCTTGCTGGTCCCCTGCTCTCCTGGGGGGATCTGCTGTCACATGACCCAGAAGGAGCCTGGGGGGGGGGGATAAATGGTTCACAGACCCCCACCTCCACCCAGTTGGAATTTCTCCAGTTCCTGCTTTACACAAGCAGCTAGGATACCTTAAAATATTAAAGCACACCAAAGACAAGCGGGTTACAATCAAGATGGGAAAAGAGATAAAAATTCATTTTGGAGAGGAAAATAACCATTCTGGTAAACAGATACACACACAATTTTGTAACAAGTGAGCTCTCCAATGGCCTCTGTGCTTCGTGGAGCCCCAGCCCCTGAATGGTGATTGGGACCTCCCAGGAGCTCTGGCCTGACCTATCCTGACCTGTCCAATCTGCCTCCCCTGGCCCACGTGTGGCTTCCGGGAGTCTCTGGCTCAGATTCCTAAAGTGGAAAAGGCAACCCAGAGACCACCTGGAACCTCCATGTACCCAGCTGGCTCCTGCTGCCGGGCTCATCCAAAGCATAACAGGGTACAGTGCCAGAAGACCTGGGTTCTAACCCCACTGCCTGTCCCGTGAGCTCCCTCCCTGGGAGGGGCTTCCCCTAACTGCCCTGGTATCCAAGGGGACAGTATGTCCAGTGGCCCCTGCTGGAATGTTGACTCTTCCGCTCCCTGGCATTAGGGAGATCTGGGGCACGTAGCTCTGTGACTCAGTGTCCTGGTCTCCAGAATGAGGTGACAACTACAAGCAGCTTGCTGCAGCCCCGGGAGGCTCTAATAAGTGAACTTGATAAGTGAATTTGCTCAAAGCACAGGCAGGCAGGGCTGCACAGCCGGGCCTGTTTACTGTTATTATCTTGCACAAACCTTCCTTTCCACCATTAAACCAAAAACTCACCTTTTTACGAATCTCATAAAGTCTCCAGGCACAGTGCTTCTCTTTGGATCTTTACAAACAAGCCCTTAAATCAAGGCAGGCGCTATTATTTTCTGTAGCCTGAAGGTTGTTTTGGATTTTGCTTTTTAAAGAAGGGATGGACGTTCAACAAGGTCAAGGGGCCCATCTGAGGGTCCTCCCGGAATGACACCGTCTAGGTCAGACCTGAAGCCACTTCTTTCCACCCTGACATTTTATTGCTTACCTTGTTTTACAGTTGAGAAAGCCCAGACAGGGTATGAGATTTGCCCAAGGTCACACAGCGACCTGACTTAGCCCAGTCTCTTGGCCTTGTAGCCCATGCTATTTTCTTCCTCCCATGGAGTCAGCCTCCCAGCTTCACCCTGAGCCTCTATTACACTGGTGTTCTTCTCAAAGACAGCACCACAGGGATCCAGGCAGTCCTACTGGTGGCACCCAGGGGCTTGGGAAGGAGGGAAGAATGGGATCTCAGTCTCCTGCCCCTGGAGGGAACCCAGGGAGGCTGCAGGGCACCCAGGGGGTGTGTTCACATTTACATATAAATGAAGATATTAACCAATTCATTCAGCCAGGGGAGAGAGTCCCAACCCTGCAGCTGTCTGAGCGCTTCCTCTTCAGCTGGAGAAGCGGAAGAAAAATGGGCTAAGATACCAGGAATCCGAGCTGTGCAGAGTGAGGACCAGCATGGCAGGGAACCCTGGGGACTCCCTGAGCTCTTCTGCTGCTGGTGGGGTCCCAGGGAGGAAGTCAAGGGGTGGGGTGACCCGGCATCTGTCTCAGCTTAGACAGCTGAGACAGCTATGCTCCCAGGGGCTGGTCGGAGGCTGTCTACACCAGGGCTTCTGAGTGAGTTCCAAGCCTTGGGACCCAGCTCTCCCAGGTGAGCGTGCACGAGCAGGGCTTTTTGTCTGAGGCAATCCCACCATGTGCCCACCAAGGCCTGGCCTGGAGTGACGAGTCAGTGCGCATTCCACAGTGATGTGGCCTGCATGGTGACTGAGCAGGACCCAAGGCAGGGGCAGAGCCCAGAAAGACTGGGGTCAGGAGGGAACCTCTGGGAAGGAGGTGCTTGGGAGGCCGAGACCTGCCAGATGGGAAGGTGTCATCCCAGGGACAGGCACGATGTGGCGCACATTGTCTCCCCTTTGCCCTCGCTCCTCAGGAAGCACCAGGGCTCCAGGCTCCCTGGAGCTCTCTCCACAGGGCAGGCACACATGCCAGTCAGCTTGCTTCTCCGGGAACACCCCTGGCTAGTGTCTGAAGGGCAGCAGTGAGTGCCAGGCCTGGCCAGCTCACCCCACAGTGGGACAACTCTGATGCATATCATCTACTGTCCCCAGAGTTTCCCTGGGCCACCGACTCAATGTTCCCTTCAAGTATGGCACCTTTTCCCCTCCAGCAGTAGGAGAACCCCTCTCCCTCCAAAATCCTGGCTTTGGAGTCTGCATCCAGGGGCCACCTTACTGTGGGGCAGAGCTTATGACACATGACGATCTGACCTGCTGGCTTCTGCCCATCTGTACCCTGCACACCTGCCTAGGGCCTGCCCACCTGCACCTGCTGGACTCAACTGCAAGGGGTAGACAAGCCAGGAAGGCACCTCTGTCTGAGTCAGAAACACCACGTTTCCTTGCACAGGGGAGGGAAAACCTTTTCCTTCTAGTTTTCTGGTTTCTTCATTGGGTCCTTGCAGCAAAAGTCAAATTAGTAAGAGGAAAGTGTGCGAATGCATTCCCTGTAAGTGTCCTGGGTGACACGGGAGCCTTTGTGAGGACATGCAGAGGTCTCAGGGTGTGAGCCCAGGCTGGTAGAGAATAGAGAGTGTCCCTGTGACCTTCTGCAGGGGAAGGTCAGAGAGTCCTTCCAGCACCTGCCGTTGCTCAAATGGCTTTTGCTTAAAGTATTCTGTGTACCAAGATGCCGCATTTGGGTGACTAGGCTCCGAACCCTGTATCTACAGAATGAGACTATCTCAGTTATTGTCTCCATTACTTTTCTCTTATTGCTGAGACAAAATACCCAACACCCAGGCTTAAGGAGAGAAAGGTTTATCTAGCTCACGATTAGTGGCGGTTTCAGTCGATACTTGGCTGGCTCCAAGGCAGAGTGGCACAAGGCAGAGGGCAGCCATTCATGGCGGCAGAAAACAGCAAAGAGTCAAAGGGAGGGGCAGTGGCTGGGGCTGCTAGCCAGCCTCTCTCCTCCCTTTCGTTTGTACACAGATTATCTGACTCAGGGCAGGTGCTACACTCACCACCCACAGTCCCAGCACTGGATCATGAACTAATCACAAACTCCAGCAACTGCCTCACGACCGCATGAGGCGTTGTGGGGCACACCTAGCCACAAACTGTAACAGTTATTTTCCTCATTCCTGGGCCTCCATACCTGATGCCCATGATTTAAAAGACAGGTTTATTTTGGCTCCTATTTCAGTCCATAGTCAGCTGGCCCCATGGTAGGATGGCAAGGCAGAGGGGCCTAGCGGAGGACACCGGCTCACAACAGGGTGGATAAGAAACAGAGAGCAATTTGAGAGGAACCCACGAGAGTAACAAACCTTCCCAGGTCAGGCCCACAGTGATCTACCTCTTAGGGCCAAGCACTCCTCTTAAGAGTAAGTCAGCTATAAGTCCCCATCACCCAGTCATCCGTGAGTGCAGGAGGTGCTTGGGCCACCTTGGGAGGCCTCTTGTGGGCTTAGGAGAGAACACTTGGGCTTCTATCCCTGCCCTGACAGTCCTACCCATTAGTCGATTCCTGTCTCATGGACGACAAGGAGGATAAAATGGTGAGCACAGCAGCAGCATCAAAGCCACCCTGCAAAGTTTATAGAGTGGTGAGGGAAAAGATACAGCTATAGAAGGAGTCTAAAATAAAAAAGAAGAGTGCTTCCGGTGTGTGGTAGGCGGGCACCGGAAGTCATGTCCTAGCTGGGGGCAAGGCAGAGCTTCTGGCAGGGCCGGGACTCCAGATAGAGATCATGGGGTCACAGAAGCCAGCCAGGCAGGGCCAGGGTAAGCAGGGCTTTCTGGGTGAAGGACACAGCCCGTCCTGTGGTGAGGAGTTGGTCGTGAGCTGGGTGCGGCCAGAGCGCGTCTTAATCAGTGTTCTGGAAGCCCCTGATAGCTGCGGCCTGCTGTGAATGCCTTTTGGGAAGTCGGTCCTGAGTCCTGAGTGCTGGGTGAAAGATGGGATGGCGGTGCCAAAAGCCTTTCATGGAGGAGCCCAGGCTCCCAGTGCCAAGTCCTGCAGGGAATGTGCACCTGCCCGTCCTGCAGAGCTAGAACCAAGAGGCTGGGCAGAGCAGGGTCCTGGCTTGGTACAGAATTCAGGGCTCTGCTGCTCCACCTTCCTAATTCACCTCTAACTGGGGAGGAAGAAATGGGTAGAGCCAGCCTGGGATTCAGCGGGGAAGACCCCACCCCCTCTCCCACCTCCTCAGGCTTGGGGACTCAGTCTGTGTGCAAGGCCCAGGATACAGGACACAGGGGGCCCCGGGTGAGCTTGAAGCTGGTCCCTCCTCTCAACGTCCAGCAGCCTCCAAGTCTCTCTGAAACTCAGGTGTCCTTTCTCTCTCCCTCCCCCCAGACCTACTTGGCATTTAGAGAGGAACAATAAATATTTGTGGAATGGAAAGAGAGAGGGGAGATAAGCCACAGAGATAAATAGCTAACAATTCAAGTAATAAAGCGATTTCTGTCCTAGGAAAGATTCAGACACGGTGCCCCGATGAATCAGACTCGGGGACTGGGGAAATCGTGATGCAGGTGGCATTGGAAGTGGCTCTAGCTGGCTTTAGACAAAGAAGGCTGTGGGCAGGTATTCCGGGTGGACGACGCAGTGGGCGCAGGGGCACGGAGGTGGGAGGTGTCCGAGAGGGATGAGGCCACTCCGGACAACAGCTTCTGAATAGAAGCCCTCTGGACTGTGTTCTAATGGAACAATGGAGTTGCTTTTGAAACAAACACATTAACAGCGCAGTCCAGAGAGCGGAGGGATTTGTCTGCTTTTGAGAAATCCCTCTTTCTTTGGAAATCTCATCTGTTAATGTGAGACCCAAATGCTTTCTTCACTGCTGACACAAAGAAAGGCGCCACCTCGCCTGGGCTGCTGTGATAGTGAAGTTCCTTCCGGCTTATGCTCAGGAGCCACATCCAGCGCGGAGCAGGCGCCGTCTTCTGCGAATGGGCATTCATTTATTCATTCATTCAGCCATTCAGCAAATACACATGGGCATCTACTCCTCTCTCCCACCCAGATGTCATCCAGGCCTGGAAACAAGAACAAGTAAGCACACCCTCTCAGTTATATCGGAACTGAAATCCCCCACCTTCAACCCCAGGCGGAAGTCTTCTCTCAAAACCAGGGATTTAGAAGGAGCTGCAGTTCTGCTTCCAGCCACTAGGGGAGTTACACATCCCCTGGGCGTCTAGCTAGGGGTGGTGTCTACGCCACAGGCCACCCCATGGGCCACCTGCTGTAGGTTCCACTTGGAAGTTACTCTACTTGAAAGTATCAGTTCCTGCTAAGATGGAATTTTATTCAAGCCTGGAACAGGACAGGAAGCCTTGGAGGCCCAGCCCTCCGCATCTGCCTCATGCCCCATGCGCAGCCTGCCGCCAAGGAACTCGGCAGAGGCTCCAAGGCCAGGTTGTTCTAGTTTCTGCTGGCATTGTTGGCAGCAGACAGTGGTTCTTGAGGCCCTGACGGTGAGACTCACAGGGTTTGGAGATGATGGAATAGCTGGGCCGCGCCTACCATCCTCTGAGGCTGGATGAATGCCTAGGCACCAGCAATTCTAGACCTGGGTTCCCCACACCCAGGCCGCCCATAGGCAATGGTATATGGGCACCAGGCTTTATACTGAGGCTGGGAGCAGAGAGCAGAGAAAGCTGCTGCTCCAGTAGGTCCTGGCTGCAGCCCTGAAATGAAGTTGGACCCGCTTTCCAGCTGGGAGTTACTCCAGGGCCATGGGAGCCTCCACCCCAGAGCACCAGTGGGGGGAAGGACACTGGGTCAGACTCCAGAGCCACTGTCCAGGCTGCCCGAGCCACTCCTGCCTTCCTGGCTGGAGCTGCTCTCAGGGAGGGCCCTTCCTCCTTCCTTGTTCCATCCTCAGTGGTCAGCTAAGGGCCTGGGAGAGCCCCCGACCCAAGCCCAGGTGCGTTAACCAGGTTAGGATTTATATCAAGTGCAGAACAACCACCCTGTCCAGCAGCTAGCTCTTTGTCTTCCATTGCTGGGTTTAACCCCATAGCCATCCACAGAGTACAGATTTTATGCTCATCGAATCTGCTGTGTAGGAGAGACCAAGACAGATCAGAGAGGCATGGTCACTTCTCCAAGGCCACAGTTTTCACAGCACGAAGCCTCGGTGAGCCCCAAGGTGTGGCGCTGCACGGGCCACCCGGGCTGCATGCACCCTGGGCCATGATGGAGCTCAGCAGACTAACAGGAACAAATGCTCACCCTTGTGCAGCAGGAGGAGGACCAGCCCCTGGAGACTGGGGTGACTTAGTGAGGGAGACCAGGGCATGGCCTTACCTGTGCACCAACACACTTCACACACATGCACACAGAGGGCCCGTGGATGCCCTGGCCAAGGACACCCAGAGTTGCCAACCCTGGCTTCAGGCAAGGGATGTAGGAATTCGCCGCCCCAGGTCTCTGCTCTCTGCATCTGGTAGTCAGTTCCACCGACTGGCCAAGAGCAGTCTGTTCAGCCTGATGTGCCTGGCCAGGCTGCAGACCCTCCCCAGAGCTGATCATGCCCAGGCCATCCACCCCCAGCCCCCTGCCCCAAGGCCTCCCGGCATCAGCCTTCCTCCCCACCTCCTCTCCCTCTTTTTCCAGGGTCACTTGCCTTTTCCAGCCTTTTTGAAATCCAGTGGTGCTCCAGGCCCACCCCAGATCCCTGTGCAGCGCAGGGCCCTGGTGACCCTCCCAGAGCGGAATAGATTCCACCTGCAGGGCTGGAGTATGGTGTATTTCACCTTTGCCTTCTCACACTGGGCTGCAGCTCTCCACGGGCAGGTTTGCCTCCCCAACTGAGGCTCTAGGCAGCCAGGCAGCAGCACCCAGTGCCCCCGAGCCACAGACCACATGCCCAGGTTAGTTCTGGGCATGTGCCCCCTGCAGGTGCAGCACCAGGTCCCTAACTCCCCCATCCCACCTGTAAGGCTGGACTCCAATATCTTCCGGTTTTTTGACTTTTGGTCCTTAGCAATGATTTCTCTCCCTTCCGGTACCTTTTTCCCCTCTCAGGAAACGCTATTGCATTTCTTAGCTTGGAGCTCCCTATGACTCCAGAATCTCCCTTAGGTCTTCATGTCCCAGAAGCCCCAGGGGCTTAGGGAGGCCCCTGTTTCTACGTCTGTGGCTAATGGCAGGAGCGGGGTGCTTCTCTTTGCACGAGGCTTGGGGTGTGCAAACATCTGAGCAGGAGCAGAGATGTGCTCTCCTGGGTCCACAGCCCGTACCCTTCACCATCCTGACTCCTCCTCTATTTTACCTCAGATCAGACTCCAAGGGTGGGAGGGACAATTGCAAAGCTGGCTGCTGCCCTCTGGTGATGCATTGGAGTATTGCAAGGGGGTGGGGGTCCCTCCTATGCCCCCATCACCATGGAGGGGTCTTGTCACTTAAGCATAGGGATATTCCCCCACAGCCAAGTCCTCAGCGCCCCATCAGGGCCTCCATGAAGGCCTGTTCCATTAATGACTTGACAGTTCTCATTTCGAAGAACCAGCCCAACTTCCCCATCTGTTATGTGCTTAAACCTTGACAACCATCTGTACACCTCAGACCCTGTTTACAGGACTCAGCCCAGAAAGGGCAGCAACTCGCCCAGGAGCCTGCTTGCGAGCCAGGCTGAGCAATGGGTGAGCAGTCTGGAGCTGGGTGCTGCCCAGACCTTCAGAGCCCAGAGGCCCCGCCCAGCCCACTAATGCAGAACATCAACCTGGCAGGGCCACTGCATCCAGGTCTGAAGTAACCAACGTGATCCCATTGCGCAGGTGCGGTGGAGTCCGCTGCTGTAGCCCGTTCTGGGTTGGTAGAGTCCTGCTCTAAGAGCGAAGAAAAGCTGTTGAAGTCGGCCCTGTATATAGTTCCGTAGCGGAAAAAAGACAGAGCAGGATGTGAGGAGGACTGGGTGGTTGTTCAGTCAGAGTCAGTGGAGCGGGATGTAGGAGATGTCAGAAATAGAGGCACTGATGGTGACCTCCAGGGCCCTGGTCCTAGGGTTGCATGGAGGGGCTCTGTCCCAAAATGGGGAGAGGGCTGAGGACCAGGTAGGGTGGGTGTGAGCCCTCTGTAGCTCTAGTTTGATGTCTCTGTTGGTCACATGAGTGCAGACAGCTAGTGGATCTCTGAAATTCAGGGCCTGGGAGGGAAACCCTGTGGTAGCCATTGACACAAGTGCTGCCTAAAGCCCAGACTCCTACATATTCTGGCAACCTTCAGCACCACCCCACCAAACCCACTCAGTCTCCAGATGAGAACCCAAGGCCCAGAGACTGTGAGTGACTTCCCTATAGCCACACAGCAAGTCAGCTGAGGAAACAAAACAGCTGAGGGCTCCTAGAGGAGAACCCTTTCCACCCCTGGGCTTGGGGTAGCTTCCACACAGCCTGTAGGCCATGGGATGGAATTGCTGACATGGCAAATAATTTATATATCTGCAGTCCAGGAAACCGGGGCTGCTGGAAATCACATATACATGGGCACACACACACGCACATTCACATGCGCACGCACATACAGAGTATCCTTTTATTTCTAAGCAGAAAAAAACAATAACCAAGCTGTCAGGTTTATTACTAATTATGTAACTATTTTATTGCTGGTATTTAAAATAAAATGAAGTCTAAAAATGCCCAGGAAAGAGCTAATTTAGTAAACAGTTCAGAATAAAGCATTTGTCGCTGAAGTATTTCTTCATATTAGTATTTGCTTCAGGTGATTTAAACCTCCTCCTTAATATATGATTGTGGTCTAATAAAGTTATCTGGTCCTGGGAGAATCTCCTTCACTATGGAAGGTAACTGTGTCTCAGGAGGTGAGGGTTAGCTGGGCCTCATAGCCAATGAGCAGAAGGGCTAGGGAACCTGACAGTGTAGGGAAGCACACTGGGAGAGGGCAGGGGTGGGGCTTATGGGGGCTGCCAAAGGCCACTGCTAGAGGCAGAGTAAGCCTCAACAATAGATGGGTAGGTTAATGGTTGGATGAATGGATGGATGGATAGATGGGTGCATGGGCAGATGGATGGATGGGTAGATGGATGAATGGATGGATGGATGATGGATGGATGGATGAATGGATGGGCAGACAGATGCATGGGTGGGTGGATGGATGGATGGATGGGCAGACAGATGCATGGGTGGGTAGATGGATATATGGATCCATAGATGGATGGATGGATGGATGGATGGATGGATGGATGGATGGGTGGATGGATGGATGGATATATGGATCCATAGATGGATGGATGGATGGATGGATGGATACAGAAATGAAGAGATTAGCTGGATCTTCAGGTTACTTCAAGGCTAAACCTGCGTCACGTAGAGAAGTCACCTGAGCTCACCTGGCAAGTGCAGGGTCCTGAGTTCAATCCCTGGTACTGAAGAAAAAAAAAAGTCACCTGAGAGTCCCACTGATGGAGATGCACTGAAGCATATAGGAGAGAAAGTGGACAAGCTGCTGCCTTCCACCTCACATAGGCACTGTCACTTCTATTCCCAAATAACAGACTTCAGCTGAAACCAGAAATCAACAAAACACAAGGCTGCTGGGCACAAACCTTGTGTTCCTTATTTTGTAGAAAAGAAAGATGTGACCCGAGAAGCTGAATGACTTACTCCAGGCCATGAAGTCTAGCGGTGTTGGGAGCCCACGGGCCAGGCCTCCCGATATCCACCCAAGAGCAGCCGTTTTCTTTCCAATTTACAGCCCCTCAGGCCTTCTGTTTGGGTATCAGTGTCCCTCACTGCCCAGGCTCATCTACACCACCCAGCAACCAGAGAGAGCTTTCAAAAGTGAAACTGGGCCATGGCCATTGTAGATGGAAGTCCTTCAAGGGCCCCCACTTGCCTGGGGTGGACCCCACTTTCCTCTCCTGCTCTCGGGCAGTCCACCTGGCAACCTCCCTCTCAGCCCTTCCCTACTCGGGCTTCAAGTCACCCTGGCCTTCTCTCTGAGCTCCCTGTCACCTCAGGACACTTGTTCATGCCCTTCCCCTGCAGGTTCCTCCACCCAGGTCCCAGGTGAGATTCTGAGCTCTCAGCTGCCAGGATCACCCTCCCCCCATCTGCTGTTGCTTTGCTTGTTTTACACAAGATTGATTACCTCCCTTTCCATAGGAGTCCATAGGTTTATCTGAGTCTGTTTTCCTTTTGGTCTCTCAAATGCAGGCATCCTGAGGACTTGATACCCTGCAGAGCCTCCACTATGCCATACATAGTTCTTACACAGATAAGTGAGCTCCTGGTCAGAGGCCTGGCCTTTAGTCCGGTATCTGCAAATGTGGTTTAAGAGGTTTAAACCAGTTTGAATCCTGTGATAGCAGAGTGACTGCGCCAGTCACATGACTTCTCTGCGTCTCAGTTTCCTCTGTGCAGTGCATATATGGGAGGGTGCCGGGCGCAGGGTGCCCTTCTGAGTCTGGCTTATCAGCACAACTGAGGAAGCAGGAGGAGCCAGATCCCCGGGTTACCTGATCCCTGGGCAGGTATAGTGGAATTAGGGTTTTAATCAGCTCTGTGTGTTTGCTTTAAAGTTCTGATTGGTGTTAGGGTTTTGAGTGACTTTGTGTGTTCATATTCAGGTTCTGATTGGCTCTGTGTATTTACAGTAGGGTTTTGTGTTTAGGTTCTGACTGGCTCTGTGTGTTTGCACTTGAGTTCTGATTGGTTCTCTACATTTGTGCTTGAGTTCTGATTGGCTCTGTGTGTTTGCACTTGAGTTCTGATTGGCTCTCTGCATTTGCGCTTGAGTTCTGATTGGTTCTGTGTGTTTGTGGTCAGCTCCTGTATTTGTATTCTGGCCCTGCCCTTGTTGCACCTTTGACTGCAAGCAAGGCTTCTGATCGGATTGTTCTTTGGAGAAGTGTGGGAGGCCTGGCTAATTGATTACATATTTCCTGCCTTGGCAGGACATTTGTTCGCTGGTGCCTTGTTTTTTCCCTGCCAGGTTAATGTTCCTGCCCATATGGAGTATTTTGTGGGGGCCCTGGGACCAAGTCTGACCATAACTCTCCCCTCCGCCCACCCTGCTCAGGACTTCTGAGTGCTTTAATTTAATTTCCCCTGGATCTTTGCTTCCCCCTTGAGAGCGATGACAGAACAGAGCCCTGAGTTTCCAGCATGAAGAATAGCAACTCAAAGGCTGACATTTGCCCAGCTCAAAGCACTTTTCTTGCAGTGACTCATCTGTGCTCATCCCGCACTGGAGCAAGTGAGGCTAAATACTTCTAGTGGCAAGCGAGAAGATGAAGTTCAGAGAGGTTAAGTGACTCACCAAGGACACACAGCAGGTACATGATCAAGCCAGGATTCAAACCTTCCATCTGGGTGAGAAGGCAGCAGCAGGCCCATGCCCTGGGGAGCCAGGCAGGCAGGCAGGTGAGGTCCAGGAGTGCCAGGAGCAATCCTTGGTGACACTGGGCAGGACTCAGAGTTTCAGCTGCTTCAGCAATGAATGAGGAATCACAGTTTCAGGCCCCAAGCTGCAGGAGACTGGTGAGAATTCTTATCTGTGTGTGCCTCATGTGGCATCTGGTATGTAGAGGCGTGAAGTAGAGGCCTGCAGAGCTGCTGCCTCATATATGGGTTCTGCAGGATGATTTTTATGTAGCATGGAACACATTTGTAGTAATAATGAGGGTCTCTGAATTCAAGGTGGCCTCCTGCGTGCTCCTGCTTGGGACAGTGATGTGACCTCCGCCTTTCCCTGTAGACTAAGGCACTTTCAGGGAGGGGCCCATCTGCATTCACCCCTCAGCACCTCCCCCCGGCTCTGCAAGAGTTCAGAGGGGGCAGAAGAGTCCATAAAGGGTCTGGCTGCCCCTTCCTTCAGAGCACCCTTTCCTGGCTCCTCTTCCTGCCCAACCCTCTTCAGCACAGCCCCGTCCCCCCTAGAGGCTGGAGATTCTCCGCTTGGGTACACTGAAGGTAGACCCTGCTTTGGGATTGGTCTGAGGTCCTGCCCTGCAGCCTGGCCCTGGGGTGGTCACTCACTAACACACAGGCCCTAAGCTTGTGTCCTGTTCACATCCCAAGGTGCCCTCTTCTGTCCTCCCCCAGGGGATTCAGGCAAGGAGAGAAACCCACTCATGCAGCATGGTGCTGGGTCAGGCCCAGGCAGCACTTGTGGGTGTAGCGCTCAGCATGTGCCTGGGGTCATGGGCAGGACTGGAGAAGACATCTCCATGGGGGCTTGCTCTGCACCTAGCAATGAATCCTAGGTCCCCACATTCATGTCACCGCATCCCAAGGGCAGCTGCCCCTGAGCTGCGCTAGCAGACAGGAGCCCATACCCTAAGGCTCCCTCTCCTCCTGCACCCTGATCCTCAGCTTCTCCTAGCAGAGCCACCAAGGAAGATCAGGAGGGTCTCATGAGATCTGTCTGGGGATCTGAGACCCTCAGGGCCTTCGAGGCAGAGCTGGACATTTTGCTGTCAGCTATGGGGCCAGGTCAGGGCCCAGGACACCACCGTTGGCTAACTTGAAGAGCATGTGCTTGCCTGAGCTGTCTGCGCCAGGTAGGAGTATTTTCCTGTGCAACCACTTGAAGCCAACAAGGAGAGGCCCTGGTGGAGAGGCCAACACTAGCACACAGAAGTCGACTGGTCTGTTCCAGAGAGGCTTCTGGTGAGGAGCAGAATCAGGACCAGAATCCAGACAGCTTGGGGCTGCACCATTCACCCGTTTCCCCAGACCACACTTCCTGGGTCACCACTGACCCCTTCTGTGCTGTGTGGCCCTGAGCAAAGCACTTGGCCTCTCAGGGCTCCTCTGTCCCTCCTAGCCTCTAGCCCATGGCTAAAGGCCACTGGCTGCCCACTGCTTCCTGCTGGGGCCAGGCCCAGGCCCAGGTGGTCAGCTGGGGGTACTGGGAGGAACAGAGCCAGTGAGCACACAGCTGGCAGAGCAAGCTGGAGGGGAGGCTGACAGGGCAGGGGGACATCTCTTCCTGCTCTGCTGTTCCCTACTTGCCCAGGCTGGGACACCAGGAGGACAGGGCGGGAGGCTCTGCCAGGTGACCTACCAGCAGATAGAGCCCTGACCCATCTCAAGCCCTCTTTAGAGGCCACCGAATGTCCCCAGTCCCACCCATGACCACAGGCAACTCAGCCTCTGCCCCTTGAGGTCCTCGCTTCCCCAGCCTCACAAAGACAGCTGAACGACTTCCTGCAGGCCCTGTGCAGCTCTTCACGCTGTGGTTCCCCACTGTTTATTTTCCTTTTACATTAAGGCATAGCGCATGTGCAGCAGAATACTGAACACAGAGGGCCCAGCTCAGGAGCTGCCCCACATGCTCCATGCCTGCCGCAGTCTAGGACACGATGCCAAACATCCCTAGCATCCTGCGAGGCTTCCTCCAACCCAGAGAGACGCGCTGTCCCCGCTGGTATGCACGCGTATGCGTCACATGGCCTGAGCTTGGTGTTGCTGCATGCGGCCGGGTGGGGAGGAGTGGGTTTAACCTTCTTCAGTTTTGAGCAATGACAGATAAAGCTGTTTTGAACACGAGCATCTGTTTCTCTTGGATGTGCTCCTAGGAGAGGAATCGCTGAAGTGCGGGGAGGCAGGGTCCAGCCCTGGTGGAGGCTGGTTCCAAGAACTTACCAGGACTGCAATGACAAAAGGCCATAAACCAGGTGGCTTGACACGACCGACAGGAAGGGAATGTTTCCAGGTTCTGGAGGCTGAAAGTAGGAAACTCGGGCATAGCAGAGTCAGGCTCCCTCTGAACTTCTAGGGAAAAATCCTGCCCCGCCTCACCTCAGCTACTGGAGCTCCCCCACCCCGCTCCTTCCCCTGGCCCCTCCTCTGTGCCTTGGGTCCTTGTTGGTTGCCTCCTGCACCCCGGAAACCAAGTTTCCTTTTGTCTCTTACTCCATCCTTAGCACCCTGAGAGGCTGTCAGGGGTATCAGTAACTATTTGTGGAAGTAATGAATGAAGGGACCTTTTGGATCGCAGACAACAGCAGTGTCCCTGGGCTGGGGTGGGGAGGAGGTGGGACTTTAACCAAGATCATCACCTTGGTGAGGTCTAAGCCTGGTTGGAGTTCCATCAGTGGTGGCAGTTGCCTTCCTTTGCTAGTGCTGCCGTGTGGAGTTCCCACAAACAGAGCTGTTTAGAACCAAGCAATTTCAGTGTCATATAGTTTTGAAGGTTAGGGGCCAAGACGGGTCTCATTGGATGGCTCTGTGATCGTCTCTTCTGTGATGTAGACCCTTCTGTGATTCCTCTAGGCTCCCCTAGATGATCATCTTCCATCTCAAGACCCTTAGTCACCCCTCCAGAGTCCCTCTTGCCATGTGTACCAGTCGCTTTCCTGTCCCCCAGACAAAATGCCTAGCACCTACAATTTAAAAGAGAAGCTTATTTGGCTCCGTGTTTCAGAGGGCTCAGTCCATGGTTAGGTCCATTGTTTTGGAGGGTTCAGTCTATGGTTCAGTCCATGGTGCCAAGGCCTTAAACAGCATGGTAGAGGGCCACAGTGGGGGACAACTGCTCAACCCATGGGCATCGAAGAAGCCAAGAGAGAAGAGCGGAGCTGGGACAAGTACACACACTCCCTGCTATTCCCCCAGTGACCACCTACAAGCAGGCGCCCTCCTGGCTAGGCCAGCATATTCAGCTGTGAGTTCTTCAATGGACAGATCCACTGATGGGGACAGCATCCCCATGAGCTGGTCCTTCCAAGAGCCCTCCCCACTGGGGTACATATCAGTTCTAAACCATCAGAGGGTTTAAAGTGACCATTTACTGCAGTTCACAGTTTCTGAGGTATTTATGCAGGACTAGAGTCCTGCCAGGTACTGGGTGTGACCAGGGAGAACACTGCCCCATGAAGGGGAAGGGAAGACCTGGGGAAAGGCAGGAGGGGGAGGGGAGGAACAGCCAACCGTGAATCCTGGGCTCCAAAGGAGCCGATTAGGCCTGATTCCCTCATTCGGGTGTCTGATCCTTGGGACGTATCGGGAAACCAAAACACATAGAACCCTACAGATGAGACGCCCAGGTGTCAGGCTCCAGACATGAAAATTCCAGCCTTGCCTCTCTGTGACCATGGGACCCAAGATAAATCCCTGCCTCTCCTGGCCTCAGTTTCCCCACCTCTCCTGGAGATGACGGCAATAGTGACAATACACCATGAGCATATTTTTGTGACTGAAATGGGAGATAGTGCTGAACAATTCTGGATACGTAATACTCTCTATCTCACATGGGGAGGAATGCTTGGGGCACCCATTTTACAGGTGGGAAAGCCAAGTCCTGGACAGGCTGGGTCCTTGTTGGGGGGCCACAGTGCCAACAAGGAAGCAGAGCAGCCTGAACTTATAGCTAAGCTGCTTTTAGCCTCTGTACTCTGTGCTGTGGGAATCTGTAGCTCTGGTACTCAGAGGCCTGGAACTCTGCCCTGAATCTTTCTGGAAAACTTGGAAACCATCTCAAAGCAGGGGTCTCTTCCCTCTATTAGGGCCATCTAGGGAAGACGTGAAAATTTGGCTCTGATCAAATTAGGCCCGTGCTGTGGGATAACTTTCTATATTCACCATAAAACTAATAAACTAATAAATTAGATGGGATGAAAATATCATTGGGCAAGACTGCACACTAAAGCATCGCTGTAATTACTCTCACGGCTGGGGCCAATTTCTCAAATTTTGCCTTGGCCAAGTTTCCTCAGCTCACCGTGTCCCTAATAAGGCATAACTCACTCTATAAACGTTAAATTGACTTATTTATTTTAAATTACAGTGGAACTGAAAACCACCTTGATAAACGTATTCTCATGCATCTGCCTTGCCCGGGAGCCCAGCCCAACAAGGAAGGCCTTTTGTTTCTTAAACAAAGAAAATATCTGGTTCTTCTTCAGGCTAGTTTCAGGACCCTCTCCTCACACAGCTCTCTGGAGACTGGCAGGGGCTCACCTGTGGTGGATGGAGATGACCCATCCCTGCTAACAGTACCTGGGCGTTTCCGGAGTGGTTACTACTGGCACTGAGGGCTGGGGTATCAGCTATGGTCTCCACAGGAACACACTTAATCCTTATCAGGAGCACACAGGGGTGTCCCCTCATGAGCTTTGCAGAAGAGAAAGAAGGGATCAGAGAAGGGAGGTGTCTTGCCGGAAGCCACACAGAGATGAGCTGCAGCAGAGGGGCAGTGGGTCAGAGCCCCAAGCTTTGGCCTTCTTTGTACTGCTCTGCCACTCCACCAATAGATGTGACTGTGCCCAGGTGGGAGTGTACTCTGCCGGACACATTTCTTGGGCTGCAGTCATGCCTTCAGCTCAGAAGGGCAGGGTGGGGAGCCAGACCAGCAGTGTCTGTGCCTAGGGGTGAGGACGGTGACGGAGGTGGGTGTTGATGACCTAGAAGCCCACAGGTGTCTCCCCAGCCTGGCTGATGGAGGTGTAGGAGGCTTGGGAGACCCATCGGAGATTATGGTGGGTGACGGGTGGGTGAGTGACCAGGAGATGGCAAGGCAGCAACACAAGGAAACTGGCCAGAGATCCGTGGCTGGCATGAAAAGGGGGTCATGTGACATAATCTGGCAATAGAGTGGGTTGGCCTCAGTCCTCCCGCACTCTCTTGGGCCATTCTCATGTGGGCCCATGAAGAAACCAGGTCACCACCAATCAAGTCCTCTCCTCCTGACTTCTGCTCCCTGCTCCTTGCTAGGTAAGCTCCTCCTGACTTTCTAGGATAGCTTTGTCAGATCCCCTATTGTGCAGCCTGCTGCACCCCAAGTTCTCAGAGAACTCATTACTATTAGTTAAACCCAGATTTGAGTTAGTTCCATCCCTGTCTGCAATGCTAGAAAGGAAGTTCTCGAAAGGAAGGCTAGGATAGTGCTAACCTGCCCACTGTATCTCTAGGAATAACCTATGTGCCAGTGAGTAAATTAGTGCATGGCTGGCTGGCTAGCTAGAGGGAGAGATGGAGGGAGAGAAGGCAAAAAAGAAGGAGGGAAGGAGAAAGGAATGGGCAAATGGAGACTGGATGGATGGGCAGGTAGATTTGTGAGTATATAGATAGATGGATGGAGAGGTGTTTGGATGGATGGATGGATGGACGGATGGATGGGTGGGTGGGTGGATGGGTGGATGGATAGATGGGTGGATGGGTGGGTGGGTAGATGGTTGGGTAGGTGAATGAGTGGATGGATGGGTGCATGGATGCATGGATGGGTGGGTGAGTGGGTGAGTGGATGGACGGGTGAATACAGTAAAGCTTTAAAAAGGCCCCATGTAGAAACCCCAGAACAGTGCTGCAGAGTCACCCCGGGTCTCTGAGATTAGAACAGAGCTCCCAGCTCCTATTCTTAGCACATGGATTCCTGCTTCCCTCTCTGGCTCACTTTCTGGAAGGCAGAGCCCCTGATAGGAAGCCAAGAGCCTACTGCAACCCTAAACCAGAGGGAGGCAGAGGTCACTCGGGGTTCAGAGCCTGTGCCAGTCTCTGGGCTTGGTCTCTGCCAAGCGATGACATATAGCAATGGGGGTAGGGAGCTCAGGAGATCCTGGACCCTGTCAGAGAAGAGCTGTCACCCTTTCCCCTCTTTCCTGGCATGAGTGTAAGTGATAACAGGGCCACAGTCCTGGAGCTAGAATTCAGGAAATGAAGATTTCTCCTGCTGCTCACAAGGACAGCCCGAAAGCCTTCCAAAGCCGACAGCATGCTGCCCCTTTGCACCCCCTGTTCAGAGCTCTCTGGGGGCTCTCCTTTGTCTCAGTCCTTCCTGGCTATGAATTCGGATGACAGCCATTCTCCTAACATCCTGAGGCAGGTGCCCAGGGTGACCTTATCCTTACATCTCAGCTGTTGTCCTTCTCTGTCATGCCAACTCCTTCCAAATTAGATCTTGCTTAATTTTTGTAGGATCTAGCGCATGTTACTTGCCTTCTGTGTGCCTCAGTTTCTCTACTATAAAATCGGGATGGTCACAGTATGTGGTGACCACCACAGCAGGGCTGAGAGGGGCTTAGAGGAGTTAATCTGCATAAAGTGGTAGAAGCAGAGCTAGGCATGCTGTAAATGTGGTATGTTGTCACTTATCATTCATCAAAAAATAATAAATGCCATTGATGTCTGGCCAAGTTCCAGGGATTGGGGTACAAATAGGCCTGCCCTTTGTTCTGAAGGACTAGGAGACATCACTGCCCACTGTCCCTGCCTACGTGCCCTCAAGTGGGTGACATAAAGTCATGGAGCTTGGGTATTTTTGTAAAGGTATTTAGTACAGGGTCTACAGGGTCTTCCTACATAGATTGTACTCATAGTGATTCTCCTGTTTTCAGCCTCCCAAGAGCTGGGATTACAGACACAGACCACCATGCCCAGTCTCAATTGCAGCCTCAGCTCGCCCAGGGTGGAGGGGTAGCACAGAAGGCCAGGGATCAAACCTGGTTTCTGCATCTGCTTAAACAGATGCTTTAATCAGCTAAGCTATCTGGCTAGCCCTGAGCCTGGGATTTACCTTGTGCCCAGTATCCACCTCTCTGCGTTTGGGGAGGTAGAGTCCAGAGATCCAGCATCATCTCAGAAAGGACTGGTGGTATCGTCTTCAGCAATTTCTGCAGGACCAGCCCTAGCTCCCATGCCATAGGGTCTACAGTGAGAGGAAACATCCCATCCTCTCCAGGACTGGTATCTCCCTGCTCCCCACAATCACCCCATTTACAGATGAGGAGATAAGAGCACAGTGAGGTGATACCCGTTCCTATGGCCACAGTACCCCCTAGTGACAGAGTGGACAGTTGTCTCTAAGTCTGTTGAATGCCAAAGACACCAGAGGATGGGATCTTGCACTCTGGCAACAGCATAAAGGAGCCTGGGCCTAATATTGCAAGCTTGGGCACTCCTGCGCAGGCAGAGCTCAGGTGGCACAAAGCAGCGCTTGGCTGAGTCGAGTTTCACTGGAGGGGCTCAGCAGTTGGTTGCGAGAATAACCAAGCTGCTGCTCCCAGGGCAAAGAGGACAGCAGGTGCTTATTGATCTGCTGCAGTGGACTAAAGTCTGGTCATTTCCATTGGCCAGGGGCACGGTTACAAAACTGTTTCTCCTTGTGATACACTTGAATCATCCCATGATCATGGTCACAGTCAGCTCCATAAGGCTGTTAACTTCATGCATCTGGGGCACCGCCTTGTCCTTGGCAAGCAGGGCAGTCAACCCCACTCAGGAATGGCTGGGTTATTCTTGACAGTGTTGCCATTATCCTGAACAAACATCCTGGCCTTGCAATAGGCCGAGCTACCAAACAAGCCTGATGTGGGGTAGAAGAGGTACAGATCCACCTGCAACAGACCAAGATCACCCTGTGGCCTTGGGTGAAACCCTCTTAAAAGATGGCCCAGCAAAAGGTGGAGCTGAGTAGAATCTGCCCCAAGGGTTAAGGCAGTAAAGGAGACAGACACACGTGGCGTCCCAGACTCCATGTCTTTCCCTCCTGTTCTAGTCACCATCACACATCTGCAGGCCCAAAGGAAGAATCCATGTTCTCTGTTAAAGCAGCGCTGGGTTCCCAAGAAGTAACCTGGGCAACCATGAGCACAGCCCAACCCACCAGAGGCTCTCTCTGCAGCAAAACTGGTAGGAAGCGGAGGGTGTTTTGCCCAGAGGTGTGACCCCACCCCAACTTGAGTGGTCTTAAAGTTAGGGAAGCGCAGGCAGGAGGGCTTACTTTGGCTTTTTCCTTGGTAATGATTTCCCAGTTCCTGTCAACATCTTGCTTCTGTGGTTGATCGAGACCTCGAGATGCATTAGCTAAAAAGAGCAGAAGGTGAAGAAACTGCGCCTGTGTGACCAAGGGTAATGGATTATGGCACCTGGGGGTATTTTATTGCCCCAGCTGTTTGCCCACCAAGGTAGTGCTCCCTGACTGTCTCACTATCCACCAAGCCCCACTCGTTCCCATGGCAGCGACTGCCAGTTGCAAGAGAATGAGATCCAGGACACAGTTTTGGTCATCAGGAATCCTGTGGAAAGTGTGGTTTCCCAGCAAGCAGTGGTGCGTGTTTCTCAAGGGCAGCGCCTGCCCTTCTCTCTACCCCAATGAGTCCCTGTTCCTGGGGCCTCCTGGTCCTTTTCCTGCCCCCAACCAGGTTCCAGGCACAATCTCACTTTCCCACCCAGTCTTCTCCCAAAACATTGTAGACAGCTGAGAACTAGGAAGAAAGCCCAAACAGGATGTCACTGCACGGAGTGCCCATGGTGCCAACGCACGTGCCAGCTCCAAGCAATGCCGTGCTGAGCGAAGCCCAAGCATTATCTCATTTGATCCACTCCACAGCCCATGGGAAAGACACCGTTACTATCTGGAGTTGTACTAGAGGAACTGGGGGCCCCAGTGGGAGAGTAACCCGTTGAGGCAGTAAGGGGAGGGGCCAGGTTCAAAGCCAGACAGCTGGGCCGGCCGCAGCACTGCTGCTCCAGCACGGCAGTCTTTGGACCCACACTGCCGTGGTACTGGCTGGAGAAAGTACAGGGAAAGGGACCCAAGAGGAAGTGAGCCAACTCCCCACCAGCTTTTCCCAAATGGCGCAGTGGGCCACGCCACACCCAGTTTGTGACTTTTTCCTGGTGAATGACATTGTTGAGGGTAGCAAGGAGGGCCTTGGGCCCCCTCCGGAATGCACAGGCAGGCAGGTGGACATTCACTCTCTCACAGATCTCACAAGTCCTTGGGTTGGCAGTTAGCAGCAGGGACAGATGGTGGCAACTTGGGTTGACAGCGACACGTCCAGCTCAACATGCCAGGCTGCCAAGCTGCTGCTCACTTCTGGGCCTCGTCTGCACTGATGCCTCTGTGTGTGTGTGTGTGTGTGTGTGTGTGTGTGTGTATATGTGTGCACATGTGTATGCATAGGCGTGCCCATGTGTGTGAAAGCATGTACATGGGTGTATGTGTGTGTGAGTGTATATATGTTCATGCATTGGTTGTGTGTGGGTGTGCGCATACATGCACACCTGTGTATATGTGTGTGTAGTCAAACAAAGCTCTTTCTGTTTTGGCTTTAGTGAGAGCCCAAGGGGTTCCTCCAGGACTTTGGGCCCCTGGGAGCCTGTAGTGGGGACCTGTGCACACAGGTGGCTATGGCTGCCACCCTGTCTCTTCCAGGGTGGGATCGTGTCTGAGCACACAATGGTGCCAGCTCTGTCACTCTTACTTCCTCTTCCATCTCTGCCACCAGCCCCTCCTCAAAGCCCTCACACAGAGTGCATATACCGGCCTGTCAGCGGGCTTCGCTTGACCCACACCAACTTTTTTTCCGTTCAGACTATCTTTAACTAAATCAAAGACACACTTAAAAATCAAGAGGGTTCACATGCAGATCTGTGTGCCTGATGATGTGGGTTATTTTATCTGATTACTCTCAAATTATAGTACTCAACCCCCACAGTAGGGGAGACTGGGTTAAACCAGAGAAGGATCTCATCACACACACACACACACACACACACACAATGTAGACCTCTCTCTATCATTTGAAACACAAGAGTTAGAATAGTTTGGGTTATCTGCAATAGAACCCCAAAATAAGTATGTCTTAAATTAGATGAAAGTTTATTCTTTTTTTCCTAATGGCCCAGGTACCCCATATAAAGCATTCAGGATGCTATACTGTATCAGGGACACCAACTATGACTCTCCGTTCTCAAATTCTCCTCAAAATGTGTGACGGCTATTCTAGCTCCAGCCATTATATCTATGTTCTAGTCAGTAGGACGGGGGAAGGGAAAGAGCCTTTAGGAAGTTGCATCCCATTGGCCAGAACTTAGTCACATGATCACCCCTGCTTCAAGGGTAACTGGGAAACAGAGTCTATTTCAGGAGCCATAGGGCTGGCTAACTATCAAAGTAACTACAACTTTTTTTAAAAAATATTTTAAACTTTATTGTATGTATGTATGTATGTATGTATGTATGTATGTATGTATGTTCTGGCTGGCTCAGCCTGCACAGGGGATGGGGCTGCTGCAGCGTCTGGTGCTAGGGATTGAACCGAGGTCCCTGCAGTTGTCTAAGCTTGCCTAAGCAGGTGCTATAGACCACTGAGCCATCTCGCTAGCTCCAAAGTAACTACAACTTGAGCATTCCTTATTCTAAGTATTTGGGACTAGAATTGTTGAAGAATTCAGATTTTTTTTTCCACATCTTTGGGGATGGGATTGGGGTGTATACATGAAATTCATTTATGTTTCACATAATTGTGTATGCATAACCTGAAGGTAACTTTATATAGTAGTTTTTCATGGTTGCATGCATGAAACAAAGTTTCCAGATGGGGAATTTTCCACTCCTGGGTTCATGTCAGTGCTCCCAGCATTTCAGATCCCAGGTTGTTGGATCAGAGATGCTCAAGCTGGCTTATGAGGAAAAGAAGAACGGCCGAGTTGACCTGCTGCCTCCTGCAGACCGTAAGCCCCAGAAGATGAGACTCTGTCTCTGGCATTGCCTCTGAGCCTCTGTTATTTCCTCGGTTATTTAAATAGCACTGTTCACCTCACAGGGTTGTTCCAAGGAATTCGCAGGGACACGATGGCATAAATGTGTCTAGAAAAGCATGTGGCACTTACATAAAAACTCACCGATGGTCGCTGTCAACTGCACTCCTCTCACACGTCCCTTGGCTTCCTCCCTTCCCCCCTCCAGTTCTTGGCCTGGGTGAAGCCTTCTGGGACCACAGCCCAATTTAAAATTTAAGCCCCAGGGGCTGGCAAGATGGCTCAGTGGTCTAAAGCGCCTCCTTAGGCAAGCTTAGGCAACTACAGGGACTGCAGTTCGATCCCCAGCACCACATACTGAGCCAGCCTCACCCCTCTAGTGCTCGCTGGCCCCAGCGGGCCTTTATTTTTGTAAATGTACACATAATCAACAACCATGCCATATTTTTCATTAATGTTTTTAAATTTGTGTATTGGATATGGGAACTCACAACAGTTCAGACTCGTAGTGATCCTCCTGTCTCAACCTATCCAGTGCTGGAATTACAGATGTGTGCCAACACACCTGGTTTCAGGGCCAGTACAGAGCACTCAGGTTTCCAGGGCCCGCATGGCATACAGTACCAGGGATCAAACTCAGGTCCTTGCACTTGCCAGTCAGGTGCTCAGACCACCGAACTATTTCCCCAGCCCTGCACTGTATTTATAAAGCTTGCTTTGTGTACAGTGTGTCTTCCTCCACTATAAAGTGGGTTCCATAAAGATAGCAATATTTATCTGCTGTTGGCAGCTCCAACCTCCCAAGATCTAAGCCTGATCCCACCACACAGAAAAAGAAGGGACGACCAGATATTCCTTCCCTTCTATGTGGCGAGAGGCAGAGCAGGAGGCAAGGCAGCTCCTTGTTTCCGCAGCCCCGTGGCATGGAGCCCAGAGCCGAACACACTAAGATAAATACCTATTACCTTGGATGGGTGCTCGGTGCCAGCATGCGTCCAGGCATTTTAATTTTGCTTTGACAAAGAGGCTGATGGGAGAAGCACCTGGCTCCTCTGTCTCCCCACCCTCCTGCAGCCCTGGGCGCTCAGGCCTGCCCTTCCCCACCGGCCGTCAGCCCCACATAGCTCAGGCCTGTAAAACATAATTGGCCTGCCCTACTTTTTAAGAGAACCCAGATTGAAGGATTGGGTTTTGGGTGGACTGACCTGTTTAAGAGCTTGAAGAGGGAGCTGGGAGTTTCAATTTCCCTCTGCCAAAGTGAGGCTGTTTTTAGCTCAGCTTTGATGAGGCAGCAGGGATCGGGTTTGGCCCCAGGTCACCCATCAGTCGACCTGGCTGGCAGAGGCCCCCTGCAGGGACCCAGGCCCAGCTACAGGTTGGAGAGAAGGTTACAATGTGCTTTACCAAAGGAGTAATTGGTTCTGCACAGAAGCTGCCCCTGGGCCATCCCAAAGGAAAGAGAAAGCTCTCCGGCCACTCTGGAGGCTTTATTTATGCTCGGCTTGCACTGAGCCAGACAGACCAGAATTCCTGCCCCAGCTATTAGCTGTGTGACCTTGTACAAATTGCTTGACCTCCCTGGGCCTCAGTTTCCTAAACTGTTAGACGTAGTTCATTTTTCTGATCTCACCTGGTGGTGGCAGGTACTAAATGATGGGATATTAGTTGACTTCTATGGCCACCTGGAGACCTAAGGGGGTCTGAGGGGGGTGCAGGATGGCTGAGCCCCCCTGCACGCGTATAGCTTCTCTGACTCGTAGTGCTCTGGCCTGCTGGCTGCCTGCCCTTCCTGCCAAGGCTCCAGAACCAGCTCTTCTGTGAGTCTCCTTTCTGATCCTTTTGTCCAACTATGGTTGAGCAATTGGGCCTTTGGATGCTTTGGTCCTGTATTAGAGGAACTCGAGTGAGGGATTCCTGCTGGACTTTGCTCCCAGGAAACATGCGATCCCTGCAGACAACAGAGGCTGTCGTTGGTGACCAGCAGGCTCAACCAGGGTGTGTGCCAGACACCCTGCCCTGTGGCTGGCAGAAAACCCAAAGCTATTTCTCTGGGACTACAGTCAGAGCTCCGAGCACTCGCTCCTCTGCTTGACCTTTGTGACCCTTTCCAGCCTGCAGCCCTGGGCTCTCACTCTCCCCTGCCTGTGGTGTCACCGCCTAGGTGCCCGTGCCATACCCATCCTGAAAAACCTGAGTCTGGGGGCTGAGGGTACAGCCTCAGACCCCTGGGGTTGCTGGAACCAGAGGTCTTTGAGCAGTACAGTTCCAGGCACCAGAGGTCTGAGACCACAGGGGTTTCCTGTCTCATCCGAAGCTGAAGCTATCTTCCTCCACATAGCAGCTGCATTCTCTGTGGTGGAAGAGACAGCTCTCACCCCACCCCCACCTCACCCCGAGTCTCCTGATCCTCATTGCACTGACCATTTCCTCTTCTAAATTCAGTACCTGCCAGACATTCATACCACAGCAGGCATCTCCTTGGGAGCCCAGGGCTGGGGGCTCAGCCCAGCTACGACAGCCTCAGGCTGGGTAACCCTAGGCGGTAGCCACAGACCATCCTGGTGCCTCAGTTTCCTCACGGTGAAACTGCCCAGACTGGAAAACCAACACCTACTTCACATGGTTGTGGTGAGGACTAAGTGAATTTTACAGCCAGGGAAACGGAGGCATGGACAATAACTTGTCCCAGATCATGAAACGCTTGTGTATTAAAGCTGGGACTCGTCAGCTCACAGCAAGGTCCAGAGAGGCCTCAGCGACTACTATTGTCCACTTCTAATTAGCACTGTGCAGCGGATTGGAGAGGAGCAGTGAATGATGGGTTTTGCAAAGGGCCTGACTCAGGCCCTGCACACAGTAGGGCTCTGTGGTCCCCCGACTTGTACTGGGATGAGAGGCACGTTACTCTTGCACGCTGCGTCCGCTGAACAAGGTCACAGTGGAGGTGGGGGCAGGGCTCAGTTGCTCCCCTCCAGCCGAGGACAAAACCAGAGTCCAAGCCAGCAGGCTCAAGCTTTCCTCGTGTCAGAGCTCACTTGCTACCCAGTAGCAGCAGGGCGCCTGAAGGGCAGGAGGAAGGCAGCCCAGTGCCCCCAGCCTCTCTGCTTTGCTCACTGCCTCATCAGTCTGATTTCCTTTGGCCGATGGTCTGCTTCCCACTTCTCTTCTGTCCTGTGACTTTGTCTCTTGAGCTCATGCCTCCTCATACTCTGTGCCTGCCTGCAGGCCCCACGCTGGCATCGTGGGAGAAGAAACCCCCACTAGGCACTGCCCCCTCCCACCCTTGCCCCCCAACCCAGACCCCCAGTGGAGCAGGCTGGCTGGTCCGGGCTAAATGAATCAATCATGACCTGGAGGAGGAAGTGGTTTCCATGGCAGCAACAAGAGGCCAGCAACCGAGGGCCTGGAGAGGAGGGGGCAGAGAGCAGGGGGGTCAGAAGGAGAGCGACTGGGGAGGGAGGGAGGCCAACAGGCGAGAGCGAGGAGAGGGCACTGTTGGGGCCTGAGGTTTCTCCTTCTCCTCCTTCTCCTCCTTCTCCTTCTCCTTCTCCTCCTCCTCTTCTTTTCTTCTTCCTCCTCCTCTTCCTCTTCTTCTTCCTCCTCCCCTTCCTCCTCCTCTTCTTCCTCTCCTCCTCCTCCTCTTCCTCTTCTTTTCTTCTTCTTCCTCCTCCTCTTCCTCTCCCTCTTCTTCCTCTTCTTCTTCCTGTTCCTATTCCTCCTCCCCTTCCTCTTCCTCTTCTTCTTCTCCTTTTCCTCCTCCTCCTCTTCCTACTTCTCCTCCTCTTTTTCCTCTTCCTCTTCCCCTTCCTGTTCCTCTTCCTCTTCTTCTTCTTCTTCTCCTTCTCCTTCCCCTCCTCCTCTTCCTCCTCCTTCTCTTCCTCCTCCTCCTCTTCCTCTGGCGCGGAGAGGGCTGCATGGCAGATTCTGGGGCACTGTGGCTGTGTCCTGTGAGCCAAAGTCTCCATGAGTCAGAGCTCTCTGAGATAGAAACACCTGGCTATTTTTCCACCACACAAAGTCTGAGAGTTTGAGCCCAATTCCCCCAGCCAAACAGGGGCCTGGAGAAACAGGGGCCTCCTCCTCCTCTTCTTCCTTCTCTTTCTCCTCCTCCTTTTGTAGTAGAGACTGAGCTCAGGGCCTTTGTGCTAAGCTATACCTTCAGCCCTGTCTCTTTCTAAAGTTTGTTTTCTCTTGAGACAGGGTCTTGCTAAGTGGCTAAGTTGCCCCACCTGGGCTCACTTCCACCGCCCTGCCTCAGCCTCCCGGGGCACTGAGAGTCCAGCCGTTCTCTGTGCTCAGCCTGCTCTCCCTCCTGGCCCTTCCCGCCCTCCTCCGCTGCTATGCAAAGCCTCAGGCCCAGCGGGGCACAGGCGACACCGTGAGGATGTTCACCACTGAGAGCTGAGACCCACGGGGCAGACCGGTTTTGCTGGAGGCTCTGGCCTCTGCCAGCACTGCCCCTGCCCACAGAGCCCATCAGGTCACCCTGGTGACACCTGGTGTAGCTTAGTGATGCCAGGCAAGCCCAGATCCTACCTGCTCTCCAGTCAGTAGATGAGAGAGTGCAGGAGCTGTCACCCCAAGATATAGCTTGCCCGCAGCTAGGGTCCCTGGAGAAAGGCAGGAGCTTTGCTCTGGTATCCCCTACCTGCCTAAAGCCCAGCCCAACCAAAGGCTGTTGCTCTTGGTTCCCTCCTGAGGGCACCAGCTAAACCCATGTGGCAGGAAGAGGAGCCAGGACTGCGTACCACAGAGACAGACTATGCCAAGCTGTCAGCTGTTCCCAAGGCCCACTCGGCTGCCCCAAAGGATCATGTATAAAGGACACTGTACTGGGGCCCATTTGATTACCCTAAAATCAGCCGTTACCCTCAAAATTGCAGGTATCCCCACCCCAACCTGTGAAAAAGAGCATAGGGGCACTCAAGCCGCAGTACACAATGGTGAGCTATTTCCTTCCTTCCTCCCAGCCTCCCCGTCTCTTTCCCTCTCCTTCCCTCCTCTCTGTCTTTGACATGGGGGAGGTCTCCCTAAGTTGCCCAGGCTAGCTTTGAACTTGCAATCCTGCCTCACCTTCAACACATTAGAAGCTAGCAGGCCTTTCTCTGCTGTTCACCTGCCTGCTGTCAGCTTACTTCAGCAAACCCAGGGGGTTGCAGGGAGAGCCCAACCTTTACTTCTATGGGCACAAGTAGGGGAAGACGGCAAGAGTCCCCAGTGTGACCCCATGGAACGACGCCAACAGGACTCTGTCCTGTTTGGCTGGGGGAATTGGGCTCAAACTCTCAGACTTTGTGTGGTGGAAAAATAGCCAGGTGTTTCTATCTCAGAGAGCTCTGACTCATGGAGACTTTGGCTCACAGGACACAGCCACGGTGCCCCAGCATCTGCCATGCAGCCCTCTCCGCGCCAGGGCTTTGTCACACCACTGGGGTCACCTGCTTGCATCCACCCGTCTGCCCAAGTGAGCCACCTGCCTGAGTGCGCAGGAGTTTGGCCCAGCCCACACCTAGGCCTTGGGC
Organism: Myocastor coypus; assembly: GCA_004027025.1. Classification (NCBI taxonomy): domain Eukaryota; kingdom Metazoa; phylum Chordata; class Mammalia; order Rodentia; family Myocastoridae; genus Myocastor; species Myocastor coypus. The sequence continues at coordinate 8,645 of PVJA010007120.1, read as the reverse complement.
TAGTCCCTGCCTTCTTTGTTTGGTGTCTTGCCTGGTAAATGCAGAATGTCTGACTGTCGAGAGTGGTCTGGGCTTGAGGTCTCCCTGGAACAGGGGACCGACAGGGCCAAGGCTAGGAGAGTCCTGGGCCACTCAGACCATGCCGAGGGGCAGAGACGGAATGAGCACAGCTCTCCGTGGACACCCCCAGTCCCCCACCCTGCCTCCCAGCCCCCCACCCCCCCACCCTGCTTACTAAGGGGCCAGTCTCAACCTTTGGCATCTCTGTATGCTGCTGTTTCCACCCCCAGCCACACCCCCTGGGTGCCCTTGGGGAAAGCTTAGCAGGGGAGAAAATCCAAGCTTGGGCAAAAGGAGGTCAAGAGGTCCAGTCTGGACTTCACATTGTCCCGTGCCTGTGTGAGCAGAGCTGGAGTTTCCCTCTCTGCAGGGGGCCTTTGCAGGGCCGTGTGCGCAGCACTGTAGACATGACCAAGATCTTACCTCTGCGGGTCTGTTATGGTTTCTATATAGGTGGCCCCTCAAAGCCTCATGCAGTCATGGGGCAGCTTCTGGAATTTGTAACTGACTATTGTGGGTGTGGGTGCTGCACCTCCTCTGGGGCAGGTGATTTGCATTTCAATGTAAGGAAGGAAGAGAAGTTATTGACTTGAGCTGCTGCTAGCTCTCTCCCAGGGTTCTTGCTCTTAGTTGCCACCATGAAAGGTTGCCCTCTGCCATGTGCCTCTCTGCCTTGGAGCTAGCTGAATATGGACTGAAACCTCCAGTAATCGTGAGCTAAGTAAACCTTTCCTCCCCTCGTTTTGAGTGTCTGGTATTTGTCCCAGCAACGAGAGAAGAGTAACTAAGACAAGGTCACTCTTGTCCTGTCTACACGGAGACAGGCAAGGGCACCTTGCCCTTGCTCTAGTCTGGAATCTGGGTCCACTTTCTTCAGGAGCCCTCAGCTTTCCCAAAAGCTAGGGAACAGGGGGGTGTAATGGTGCCTGCTAGTGTCATCCCAGAACTTTGGCAGGCTGGAGCAGGATTCCAAGTTTGAGCTTAGTCTAGGCAACTTATTGCCTTAGTAAGATACTGTCTCAAAATTTGGGATTGCAGGACAAGGCTGGAAGGTCTAGGGTGGGTCCAGGAGGCCTGAAAGCAGTGGCGATACTTATCTATGGCCAATTTTGTGGCAGCTTCTGGTGACTTAAAAGACTCACCCAGAGCTGTAAAGTCTGTCCTCAAACCAACTTTATTCTTTGGGGTCCTGAGGGTATTTGGCTTTGATGAAGTCATTAGAAGGAGTCACTCAGGTCTGGGTGGGACAAGACAAGGTCCTGCAGATGGCTGAACCCCGAGGAGAAACTGAGGACCCAAGACTTGGAGGGGTCCGCTGGCCATCACATGCCCAAAATTCTCCCAGGAAGTCATTAGAGACCCTCGGGGTCTGCTGCAGACTTTCTAGGTCACCCAGTGGCTCCTTTGCACATTCAAGGTCTACCGCCCAGCAGCCTCTAGGGCTGTCCTGCAGAGGATTCATCCCAAGACATGTTGGGGTGGCCCTCTCTTACCTGTCTCCACCCACCTTCCCAGGACCATGTCCTTAGGCTGCCACAGGTGCTACCATTGTAGCCAAGTGACTCCCTAGATCTGGAAGGTTCATGTATGTGGAGAACGCAAGGAGCCACAAGGACAGCCAGGCACAGGGAGCCACTGGGGCTGACTGGGCAGGTGCTGACTGGGGCCACTGGACCAACAGAGGAGCCAATCCGGGCTCCCAGCCAAGCCCTGCAAAATACACAGATGTGAGAAGAGAGGAAGTGGGAGAGAGGGAGTGGGAGGAGGAAGAGGGCAGAGACCTCGCCCCAGCCTTCCTTCCCTTTCTGAGGGTCTTACTAGCAGGCATTCTAATGGCACCCAGAGCTGCCAGAGACTTTAGGGCCATCTTCGTTAGCTCCGCCTTACGGCTCTGCTGAGGGAAACGCACACTGTGCAAATGCCCTGACGCTGAAGAGCACAGCCTCGAACTCAGGAGAGAGCAGGTGTTGGAGGGAAGAAAGGAGCAGCCAGTGCGGGAGCAGGGTTGATTCAGAACAGTGGAACTTTCTGACTCCTTCTTGGGATCCAGCCAGCCCGGAGGAGGCACCTCAGAGCCCTGGCAGGCCCCAGGGCTGATCTGCTTGCAGGGGCCCGTGTTTAACCTACTTGCAAGGAAGAACTCTTCCCAGCCCCTCTGCAGCTCTGTTTCCGCGCAAACAATGGGTAGACAAATGAAAAGCGTCTCTCATCTCTTCATTAAAGCAGAGCCTCAAAGGACCCATTGGTACCTGAATCTTCTCTGTGAGCCCAGAATGAGGTACTATGTATATAAATGAAGACGTTTGAATTACAAAATGCTTTTTAAATAGGGCGGATTATACAAGTTTGGTTCTGAAGAGTTTCCTCATTCAGTTACTGGATCTTGGCAGGGGATGCAAGCCACACGCCACTGCCCTCCCTCCATCTGTGCCTTCCGCCCTCCTTCCTGGGCTCAGGCCAGATCTGAGTTTGCAGACAGACTGTTCGCTCGGGCTTGGTGCTCCAGGCAGCAGAAACCACAGGAAGGCGTTAGATTGAGAGAGGAGAAGCCAGACAGGCTGGGTGGATCCTCAGGGTCGTGAGGTCCCACGGGTGGAGAGAGGTGGGCAGAGGGGCCCTCAAGCAGGGAGAAGGAGGCAAGAATGAAAATAAAAATGGAAGAGCATTGAGGAAACGGAAGCCTCCAGGTGCCGCTGGTCCCAGCTCTTCCCTACCAGAGAGAAGAGGAAAAGGGGGTCGGGGTGCCCCACGTGTGTCTCCTACAGAGAAGTCCTCAGCTCTGCCCTGACTCCCCGGCCTTCTTTGGCTTGGTGCCAGTGTCTGCTGTCTGTGAGTGTCCACCACTGAGCCGTACCCCGGCCTCCGAGCCTCTGCACCACTCTGCACACCAGCCCCTGGCTCTTAGGCATCCCAACCAAGTCTTCCAGAGCTGCACAGACCCCGGCTGCTCAGTGCTCATCCGGGAGAAGGGAAAGCAGGTGTTCTGCTGCTAGGTCCTGCTAGGAAGTGGTGGGAGGTCTCCAAGCCATCAGGGATGCGCCCTTGAGGGGCTGACAAGACCCCAGTCCCCTTCCCTTCACGGCTGCTAAGAAATGAACCGCTTCATTTCGCCAAGTCCCCCCTCCCCACAGCATGCTGCCATTGGCCCAAGAGTAACGGGGTTCACCTGGTCATCATCCAAAACCATGAACCAAATTAAACCTTTCTTCTTTTTAAGATTATTAGCTCAGATGTTTCATTACAGTAATGGAAAGCTAACTTAGAAATCAAGCAAGAAACGGCGCACACACTGTGCTACAGCACATACAACATCTTAAGTAACATGATCAGAGTGACAGGAAACAGGTCAGTGGGTGCCAGAAGGTGGGGTGGTAGATTGCAAAAAGGCGAGAGAACTTGGCCACAGAGGATGCGCTCATTATCTTGATTACAGCAGCGGTTCTGAGATGTTGAAACTCATCAGATGTACAAACTTTAATCTGTACAGTTTCTTGTTTGCCGACTGAATGAAGCTAATAGTAAAATGTAAAGTGAGACAAACAAAAAATACGTTATCCCAGGAGACACTGATCATCAACCCGAGCTAACCTAGCACCCTGTGAAGTCCCAAGACCTGGCAAAAGGAGATTGACATTTGCTACCATGACCTGGATCCCAGGCACGTTCGTTCATGTCTTCCCTCCCCATCTCGGGAGGAAGGTGGTGCGTACACAGACTTGCTGGAAAAGATGGCTTTATAATGTGGCTGTGCAAGCACTATTTTGTCTGTCTTTCTTCTCATTATATACTGAGCACTGAGACCAGTTTGTGGTGTGTGGTAGGTGCTTACTAATTTGTTTTGAAATTTTTATCAGTTATTTGCATAGACAGAAGACCATAACCAGTGCCTACGTGCACTGGGCTGGGTGCTCAACACATTTGCACATTCATCAACTCAGACTTGGGGTTTTTTTTGGCAAAGGTCAAACATTGCTTCTCCTGGTTTCCCAGCAATATGGGGAAAGTGAGCGGAAGAGCATTCCGCCTTTCCTCCAGCCCCACTCCACTGCCAAGTCCACTCTCCCAATTCTGGCAGAATCTAGGACTCTTCCCAGTGGAAAGACAAAGCCAAGAAGCTATAAAATCTTGCCAAGTGCGGAGAATGAGCAGTGCTGACTGGCTCCGCAAACCCCAGGCACCAGAATTAAGGGGCCATCTCCAAGCTTGGAGAAGAGAATTTAGGGAAATAAAAGGCCATTCTGTTTCTCCCGGCAGGGAGGAAGAAAGCATATGGCTTACCTGGAGAGGCAGCTCAGCTCAGAATAGAAATGGGAGCGGCAGCGGCAGATGCAGAGATGCCTGGAGCTCACACTGATTTGCTGGTGGAGGAGGAGGAGGAGGAGGAGGAGGGGCAGCATGGGAGAGGGGTAGTAGAGAGGGATCCCTTGGGCTTGGGTTCAAGTCACTCTGTGATCTCGGCCCTGTTACTGCATTGCTTCACGCCGCAGTTTCCTCTTCTACACGGTGGGGATAACAATATCTCTATTGCAGAATAGTAAGTGTCCTGGTCGGTCGTAGACAGTACCGTAGTGCAATGGTAGCAAGGCTTCGGTGACATCAGGGTCGTACTCTGTATCATGCCCCCCACTATAAACCTCCATAAATTTTAGCCACCCCTCCCCATGGCTAGAATCTCACCAGACAGGTGTTAGGACCCTCACGGAACAGATGAAGAAACTGAAGCTGAGAGAAGCCCAAAGACTCCACCTCGGATCACCAGCTCCTCAGGCGCGGAGCCAAGGCTAGCTCCCCAGGCTCGGCACTGCTGGATCAGGAGGGTTCTGCTGGCTTCGTTTTCACCAGCAAAATGAAGTGCTCGTTGAGTACCTACTCCAGGGCCTCCTGGAGCTACCAGGCTGGGAAGAGAGGTAAGATCTACTGTGTTCAGCCAGCCAATAGCAGGCAGGTGCTCCTGGGCAGAGGTGAGCCCTGCACACAGCGCCGCGCAGCCCAGGTAGCCTGCCTGGCTGCGCAGACACCATGGCCTGCAGGGCTCTAAGCATCTAGCGCATCCACGCCCTTGGACAGCCCTGCAGCACTGGCTTCTTGCTAGACCTTTTTTTTTTTTTTTGGTTTTTTGTTTTGTTGTTTTGTTTGTCCCCTGAGAAGCATCATAGATAGGGAAACTGAGGCTTGCAGAGGTTGCGTGATTCTTCTCGGGGTCGCAAAGCAGGGCTGGGACCGAGCTAAGGCTCCTATTTCATGATGGTCAGACTGCCATCGAGTTCTGTGCTTCTAACCACCTTGCCACACTACGGGGCCTAGGCAGCCCGAGGCTCACCATGCAGACAAAAGGGAACACGAGACAAACAAAGCCAGCAGCTCAGGCCAGGCTGGAAGGGAGCTGCATCTCTCTGCAGTCACCACAGCCCTGTCACACCTCAAGGCTCAGCCTGGACTCTGTGCCCACAAAGTCTCAATACCTGTGCAGGATGTGACGGCCCTTCTAGCCCAGCCCCTGCCAAAGCCACAGCGAGTGTCTCTGGCCTGGCTTCACCTGAGCAGAGGCATACATGCCAGCGGGGATGGCCCACAGGGCCCCGCATGCTTCCCATACCTGGCTTTTCAAAAGCACAATTACTTGCCCTTCAGAGACGCTGTCAGTGTGGGTAAACTCCAGCCGCTAAACTGCATTACACTGATCTCTGCAGAAACCTTTGCAGTTATTAATAGTTTATTGATCTCAGGCCATTGCTGATGAGAGGAAGCCTTGCCCCCACCCCCTCGGTCCCTGCTGCCTGCGGAAGGCCTGCTATCCAGCATGCAGATCAATGCCACTCACTTCTTAGGGAAGGGAGTCTCCAGGCCGCTTAATCCACTTTAGCAGGACAGGAGTGCAGGCAAAACCTCAGGTTTTGATGAGGCGCTGAGAGGAGGTGGATTGGTTGGAATCAAAGCTGGGACCTGGCGGCTGTTGGATCCAGATGAGGGCAAGAGCCTGCCTTGGAGTGGGGAGGGGGGGCAGGGCTACGCCTGGACCACGAGGTGGTGGCAGGGCGAGAGCAGGCCCCTGGGTTCAGGGCTCCCTATGATCTAAGCTACTTTTCTGTAGTTCTGATTTTCAGGATAAATATGTCGCCTTAATCAAACAAGAACTTGGCACCGGCAGGAGGATGGAGGGGAGGCGCTGTGGCCAGGCTCAGGTCAGGCTCTGGAGCTGGAGGTGTGGGCAGGATCCTCGCTTTATCTCAAGAGCAGAGAGGAGAGGAATTAGGTCTGAGAACCTCATGGTTCTCACCTGCATTTGAGAACACCAGGCTGCACCTGAGACCTGCTCTGCAGGGAGCGGGGCAGGTGCAGAAAGCCCAGCAAATCCGGGAGATAGGGACCTGGAAGGCCTGGGCCTTGGTCACTGACACCTGTGGGGAGGGTGGACAGGGCAGGTGTCAAGAACGATGGCAAGTGTGTGACTTGGGTGACTGGCTGAGGTCAGGCCCCTCCTATGCTGGGGAACCTGCAGGAACAAGTGATGCTGCCGGGGGGAAAAAAAAAAAAGTCCTGGGTGGGCTGCTGTCATCTCCCTAAGCCACCAATCCATGTGTCCCCTGAGATGTCTTCTGCAGCACCTATGTGGTGTCACCTCTTTGTGTCACCAAGCAGATTGCTTATTTTACTGTCACCTGAGCGTGTCATCAGCGTAGCAGTTCCAAAGCATGTCACCTGTGTCGCTCTCGCACTAACACATCTTCGTATATCACCTATGTGACGGCTACCTGCACGGATCCGCCTGTGTGTCAGCTGTGTCATTGTCCTCTGATGACATCATCGGGGAGCTGCCAGCTACACATGTCCCTTGAGACTGTTTCTTTACATGCTCTCTGCACCCGTCTCCCACGGAAGTCACTTAAGAAGGTTACCTCTAAAACAGACACCTGTGAGTGTCGCCTAAACATGTCACTCTAGGTGACTGTCACTCAGTAACACTGCCCGGCAGAAAGACTACTTTTTCAGTCTGGCTGAGTTACAAACAAAGAAAATTGTTCTGAGGGGAGACAAGTCCCCTGCTGTTCCCACTGTCACTGTGCTTTCTTCTGGGAGGATGAGTGGAGGAGGTGGCAGCGTCTTCCCAGAAAGATTCCCCTGACAAGCAGTGTGCTTCTTTCTTCAGTGACAGCGGGGAGACCAGATGTCAGCCTCCTCGGTGTGTGCTATGCAAATGAGGGTGTTGTTTATGCTAATCGGGGCTGGGCTGGGCAGTGCGGAGGGGAGGGTGCCGGGGACTGGCTCGGCTCCATGTGACAGCAGCAATGGGGGCATCCACGGGCAGAGAGAGTTGTGAGGGAAAAGTGGGAGGCGAGGACGGGGTGGGGAGGCTGAGGAGCAACAGCTCGGCAGATGGAAGAGAGGCTCCGCAGAGGGCGGCTTTCTGGTGTCGTCACAGAGCCTCCAAGATCTACTGAGTCACACAGGTCTCTATGTTGGAACTATCACAGCCTGGACCTGTGGAGAGGGGCACCCACATGTCCTCCACACAGCAGTGACGTGGCTGCTGCCGTTCCCCAGTTATAGACTTCAGATCCCGCTGGCTGCATGCTGGGTGTGATTCCTCTTCCTTTGTCCTCCTACAATACACCCGGCGTGTGGCCTGTCATTAACCCAACAGCTAAGGGACTGTGGCAGGCCTCTCTGGGCATAAGATTTTGCTCCATCAAAACATACAGCCTGGGTGGGGAGATAGCTCAGTAGAATGAGCGGTTGCCTGGCAAGTGCAAGGTCCTGAGTTCAACCCCTGGTACCTAAAGAAAAGAAAGAAAGAAAGAAAGAAAGAAAGAAAGAAAGAAAGAAAGAAAGAAAGAAAGAAAGAAAGGAAGGAAGAAAGGAAGAAAGATAGATAGATAGATAGATAGATAGATAGATAGATAGATAGAGCCTGTGTCTTCACCCTCAGCAGCGCAGGGCGTGGGGGCCCCATGTAGCTGGGTATCCACAGGTGCCTCTCCTCCTCCCAGTCCAGTACAGGTGCAGGTGGCACCTGTACGTAGTCTTTCATGGAGGCCAACGAGTAGGGTTGGGTCAAGCTTGGATTCCCAAAGTGCTGCTTCGTGTTGCCCTACTGTGTGGAGACTTATCCTGTCCTCTGGCTCCCTTCAGGCTGCCCGAGGTCCGGATCTCAGACAACGGTCCCTACGAGTGCCACGTGGGCATCTACGACCGTGCCACCAGGGAGAAAGTAGTCCTGGCCTCAGGGAACATCTTCCTCAATGTTATGGGTGAGTACAGGTCGCTGGCCCAGCGTCACAAGCAGGAAGGACATGGGAGGGCGTGCATGCAAGCACAGGGCACGTGCAGAACATCCAGCCACCTGCCGAATGCCTGCTTGCCCGTTTCGGGCCCTCTGCCCTCTTCTGCCTGTGCTCCAGGCCAGGCTGAGCAATGAATGGAGAGCTGATGTCCTCTGTGTGACCTTTCTACTGACTGTGCTGAGCTGTGAGGGACACGGAGCCTCACCTCACCCCCGGGGACCCTCGGGAGACTGGTGATTATCTGGCTGGGGCGTGATGAGAGACTGTGGAAGGAAGGAAGGAAGGAAGGAAGGAAGGAAGGAA